>SJYC01036492.1:0-25002 GCA_006408675.1 Madoqua kirkii | reverse complement strand
AGGTTGGTCATAACTTTTCTTCCAAGGAGTAAGCATCTTTTAATTTCATGGCTGCAGTCACCATCTGCAGTGATTTTGGAACCCAAAAAAATAAAGTCTGACACTGTTTCCACTGTTCCCAATCTATTTGCCATGAAGTGATGGGACTGGATGCCATGATCTTCATTTTCTGAATGTTGAGCCTTAAGCCAACTTTTTCTCTCTCCTCTTTCACTTTCATCAAGAGGCTTTTTAGTTCCTCTTCACTTTCTGCTATAAGGGTGATGTCATCTGCATATCTGAGGTGATTGATATTTCTCCCGGCAATCTTGATTCCAGCTTGTGTTTCTTCCAGTCCAGCGTTTCTCATGATGTACTCTGCATGTAAGTTAAATAAGCAGGGTGACAATATACAGCCTTGATGTACTCCTTTTCCTATTTGGAACCAGTCTGTTGTTCCGTGTCCAGTTTTAACTGTTGCTTCCTTGACTGCATACAGATTTCTCAAGAGGCAGGTCAGGTTGTCTGGTATTCCCATCTCTTTCAGAATTGTCCATAGTTTATTGTGACCCACACAGTCAAAGGCTTTGGCATAGTCAATAAAGCAGAAATAGATGTTTTTCTGGAACTCTCTTGCTTTTTCCATGATCCAGTGGATGTTGGCAATTTGATCTTTGGTTCCTCTGCCTTTTCTAAAACCAGCTTGAACATCTGGAAGTTCACAGTTCACATACTGCTGAAGCCTGGCTTGGAGAATTTTGAGCATTACTTTACTAGCATGTGAGATGAGTGCAATTGTGCGGTAGTTTGAGCATTCTTTGGCATTGCCTTTCTTTGGGATTGGGATTCATTCCTATGTGTAACAAAAGGTATATAAGCAAACCTAAAAAATAAAGAAATGGGATCAGTTTCTGGAAAGACTGATTCCCCCATGTCATTTCTTTCTTGCTCCCCGTTTTTCTGGCTGAATTCCCATCTAGAATGTGGGTACTCACCAAGCCTACTAATTTTGCCTGGGCTTCTAAGATCGGACCGGGGAGGCCTCAGTGCCTCCTCTCCTTTGGGAAAACAGAGAGACGTCTGTGGCCTACGTGGTGATTAGTATTCCACGTAAACCATGTTATTCAGCCTCTTTTTCTCCACTAATATTTCCTACTACACTAGCCATTTCTAATCTCTCTTTATATCTATAATTAAATAAGTTTTTCCTAGGACACCAATTCTGTCCCCCCCTTTGAATCACCCTGGATCCACCGGGGCTGGACCCTGGCAGATTTGGTACATATATGCAATGGAATGTTAATCAGCTGTAAAAAAGAATGAAATAATGCCATTTACAGCAACACGGATAGACCTAGAGATTATCATACTAAGCAAAGTCAGAAACAGAAAGACAAATACCATATGATATCACTTACATAGTGGAATCTAAAATACAATTCAAATCAACATATCCATGAAACAAAAACAGACCCATAGATACAGAGAAGACACTTGAGGCTGCCAAGGCAGGGCGGCAGGGGAGGGGTGGTGTAGAAGAGGGAAGGAATGGGAGTTTGGGTTTAGCAAACTATTATATATAGGACGAATAACAACAAGATCCTACTGTGTAACACAAGGAACTGTATTCAATATCCTGTGACAAAGCATAATGGAAAAGGATATATGTGTGTGTGTGTGTGTGTGTATAATTGAGTAACTTTGCTGTACAGAAGAAATTAACGTTGTAAATCAATTTACTTCAATTAAATTTTTTTTAAAAAGGAAGAATCAGTTTCTCTTTAGAGTAACAGGATATCTGTTGAATGGTTTTAGGCAAGAATGTCAAATGCTTACATCTGTGTATTAGAAAGAGGACCTTGGCAGCCCTGAGAAGGAACTGGCTTTGGAAGGAGTAAGACTTGCAGAAAAGCAACAAGCAGAGAGGCCTGTTGAGGAATCCAGGTCAAGGTGATGGTGGGCTGACACTAGGTAAGAAGCTATGAGGATGGAGAAAGGTTAGACAGGCTTGAGGGATTATCTGGAAGCAAGAGGTCAGCAGGAAGCAAGAGGTCAGCAGGAGTGGGTAGTAGATGAACTGGAAAGAGTGAGGCAGATGGAGGCAAGAATGATTCAGATTTGGGATTCAGGCAATGAGGAGGGAGGCAGAGGTCCTCACTGAGACAGGCAACAGGAGCAGAGAACGTACAATGGGGAAAATGAGTTCAAGGCCACACTGTAAGCAGTTCAGTTCAGTTCAGTCACTCAGTCGTGCCTGACTCTCCGTGACCCTATGAATCAAAGCACGCCAGGCCTCCCTGTCCATCACCATCTCCTGGAGTTCACAAACTCTAATCAATCTGCTCATTCCTCTTGACTCCTTGCCTTCCACCCCAGCCCCTGACCAGTCCCTCAACCTAAATGAATCTAATCACTAGCTTCTCCATTCAAGCTTGCTCTCAAAATCTAGAAAAATTTCCTTACTTGTCCATACTGACTCTGCCATAAACTTGTGGGTGTTCACCTAAGCTGGGCTCACACCACCATAGTATTGACTCTTTTTCAACCCCACCTGTCACCAGGTCTTTCTCCAGGTCTTTCCAGCAGATGTTGTAAACCGTTAGTTCTCAGAGTGTGGTTCCTGGATCAGCTTCATCAACATCCAATGGGAACCTGTTAGAAAAGCAAATTCTCTAATTTGATCCGAGACCTAGAGATTACTATAGGTAATCAGAAAGAGAAAGGTCAATCAGAAAGAGAAAGACAAACACCATCAGACTCTAGGGGTGGGGCCCCCAAATTGGTGTTTTCACAAGTTCTCAAGCTTAGGAACCACTATTCAAATCTATGAAGATCTTTTTCTCTTTTGAACTTTCCCTGAGCCCCGCCTCCACCTCTCCCAGGATCCCTAATTCCTGAGGACCCCAAAGTCCTGCCCTTGGTTCTCCTCCCAGGTAATCTAGTCTACCAGAACTCTCTTTCCAACAATCTCGTCAACACCTCCCCCTGGGTCTCCCCAAATGTAAGTCCAAACCAAATTCTTCTCCCACCATCTAAGCCCGCTCTGTCTCTTATGTTTTTCTCTGATTGATTTCATGTTTCCGTAAATGGCATCACCTCCCAGCTCCCAGGCTGGAGATCACCAAGTCATCTCCGCCTCACCACTGAAATCCATCTCCCTTTCTATCACTTCTAGTTTATCATCCACTCCCTTCTATTTCCCCAGACCTTCAGCCTGACTACAATCCTCCAGCATACTATTTTCATAATCTTCTTAAAAGGAAAACAGTTTTAAAAAATGATATATCCCCCCTTTAAAATTTTCAACTGGCAATACATACATTTTCAGTAAAGCACACAGGAAGGATTCTTATAGGAACATCTCTGATATTTAAGTTGGCTGGATTTGAACAAGTCTTCCCATAAGGGTTATGACATAAGGAGGGCCCAGCAGACACTTAGGTGCTTTGTAGACATTATTGCTAGTTTCTATCGGCCACCCTTCAGGAAAGGCATGTCTTCATTTCAAAGATAATAATGCTGAATTTCAGAGAGATGGCACTTGCCCAAAGCTACATAGCTAGTAAGTGGAAAAGCTAAGACTTGATCTCAAATCTCTTACCCCACACCTTCCTGCCTCATCTTGTGTGACTGAAGTCTTATATTAATGATGTCTACTATCAAAAAGCCAAGTTTAGCGCCAGCAGAAGTCTGGTTCCAGTGCATAGCCATCATGAGGCAAGCTTACCTGAGCATTGTGGTCTCTGATTTACAGCACACCCAGATGCGCTAAAGAACCACAGATACTTCTCCTTTAGATTTTTTTCTTTTTAAGTAGCAATAAAAAAAAATAGGCAATGACTGGCTCTGACTCAGAATATGACACTGTGCTTTGCTATGGGATAAAGTGGGAAGAAATCTTTCATGTAGTTACCTAGGCCGGCTGCCAGCCTTCCTGCCAATCAGTTACAGATGGACAGTACGTGGTTTCTTCATCTTCTCAGATCAGTACCATCTTGTAAGATGTAGGAAAGGGTAAATTGAGGATAAGAAATGAAGAATAAAACAGTTGGTATTTTTTTTCCTGTTGCTTTGCACATCTTGATCTTGCCTATAAACAGATACCTCCTTAGAGAAAATGAGAAAATAGGATTAAGAGTCATGCGTGTTCTGTACTATAGAGCTGTACAAACGGAACATGACTCAAGGTAAAGAAAGCATCTTTTATAGGTTTATTGGTCCATTACTTTAAGTTAATTGAGGTAAAGAAACCTTTTTAAAATTTACAAGCTAATAGTTTTTATCAAGCAATACAAATTCATTTGTTTTACCTTAAAATGTAATACTAATCCCATAGTAAACAATGGACAGAATTTTTTTTTACACAGATATGAAAAAAAAAGTGGACAAAAATCTCATGCCAGCATCAAAAATGCAACAAGAATTTTTTTTTTTAATAATCTCTGGGTTCCGTAATTAAAAAAAAAAGTGACATTCTTTTTAAAGTTTGGTAGCTTCATGAAACAAAGACTTTGATCTGTAAATCACTTTCTCATCTACAACACACATTCTCAAGCACATTTTTTTTTCACAGCTTTTGATTTGGCTTAATGCCAGCATGAACAGAAGAGAACACATTTACACAGAGGACTTCATCAATACCTCAAGGATTTTCTTTTAAAATTTTAAATGTAAAGAATGATTTCTCAAATAATAAACAGTCGAAAATTTGGACATGACTTAAGCAAAAAGGTTTGGTTTTTTTTTCTCCCCCCGCCCCCAACAGTTAGAAAGTTTGCTGGCAGTTTATTTCATGGGAATATATCAGATGTACCTCATGTCTGAACACATTCCCGACACACAGACAGGGAACAGGCACACGGGGACAGAGGACAGGGCGCTACAAGACGGGACCAAACCGCGGGGCTGCCCAGGGCAATGGCGCTGACTGCTTGGAGATGCTGGTTTGTTATTCGACAAGGGCCCAGCTGACACAGGCCTCAGTCTGTCCCACTGGGTCACGTTTTGCTTGCAGTGTACCATCTCCTCCTCACTTCCCCACTGGGGGAAAAGTGATCCCCCTTCCCTCCTTCCAGCAGCACCTGTGACTGGAGGGATGGTCTGAGATGTGAGCCAGCCTGTCACACAGCCCGGCTGGCAGGGGCTGCCTGCTCACACCCGGCCTCCAGGGAGCCCAGAGTCACCTGGTGAGAGGGCCGCACTGCCTGGGGAGGTGCACGGTGTGATACCCAGTCACTGGCTTTTATTAATATGAAAACTCGGCGACAAAGGACCAAATTCTGAGTCAACACCATGAGTTCCTTGTTTTTTGGCATTTCAACCTGTGGAGAATTTCTATGTAAAATATGCTGCCTCTAGGCCCCCACAGTATCTTTTAAAAAGCCCTTCTACAGAATCGGGGTAAACCTTTAATATTGTCATCATCTATAGAGTTCTTTGTATCGGTGATTTGTCGATGCTGATACCATAATATCCTCTACAATAAAAAATGTGCCAAAAGGCATGAAATGGGTCTTTCACACTTAAAAACAACAACAAAAAAGGTTCTGTGGTCCCTGTATTTCCTGACATTATCAAAAAATATCATTTGGCAATAGCAGGACTTAGCTTTCTCTTCCCAAAAGGCAGCCCTAATTATGAACCTCACTTTCTGGCTTGTTTAAGAGGAATGAAGACGGGCTAGGTTAGGCCGCAAGTGTTTAAACTGAACAACTGATTACATCTCTAAAAACTCTTTTCTAACCAGAATCTAAACATCAGTAGTTGAAGAATAAGGCAGATTAGTAGGTGTTGACAAATTCTCAAAAAGTACAGTTAGGCTTTTAACAGTCTGTGGCATGTCCAAAAGTCTGGATTTGTTGATTTTCAAGTGCTAAATACACAATGTTCATGAATGAGACAAATATCTTACTGGTTTGTTAAAGTTATTTTTTCCAAGCACTTATTTATAGGCTATCTATGGTAGTGAAAACTACCTGGATAACATTTTTTTTTTTTGGCCACACAGAAAGGGTTAGACAGTCATACCCAGAGAACATTTCAAACCCATATGATTGAGAGAACAGTCACACCCCCTGTAACACCCCTCCCCCAAAGCTTTTCTAACACACACAACCCTGCACCTGCTCGATGTATGCAACATGGGGAGACCAGGTACCCTCAACCTAAACAGCTGGCCACCTACTGGGTGGGCTGGTGAAAAAATCAGGTTTCTTAAATTCACTGAATTCAAAACTGCAAGGAAGTGAACAACTCCAACACACCCAGCTCCATCTGTAGGTCTGGCCCAGAGGGTGGCAGGCAAATCTGAGGGAAACGCTGGCGGAAGAAGAGACCACAGTGAGTGAGTGGGTTCGCGGGCAGGCCCCACCTGGTGGCCCCTTGGGGACTCTGGGAAGGGAGAAGGCAGGCCCAAACCCCAACATAATTTTGTGTTACCCCAGCCTGATGATGAGACCACCGTATTTCCACAGACCTTGAAAGCAGGCCATGAGTGAGAGGGCAGGGACCAGCACTGGCATGCCCTACCCTGACCACACACAGACCTACACTGGCCTCATCTGTGTGGGTCTCGGGATGGCTTGAAAATGGGCTCCACCCTGGCTGCTCTAAAGGGCTGTTTCTGCTCAGAAGATGGGCTAGTCTAGACTTTGCTCTCCCTTCACTCTCATCTGCTCAGGACACAGGGCAGAGAAGGACTCTCATGAGACTCAGTGAATAGTGTTGAAACAGAATCGAGTGCCTGCAACTCGAATGCTGTCAATGGCAGGCCCAAGTCATACAAACTCCGAGTGCCTCTTGGGCTGATAATGTCCCAAGAGACGGCCACAAGGCAGGTTCCCTTCTGTAGGCTGAACTGCCCGGCGTCCCAACACAAATGGCAGCCTCGCAAGCAATGAGGGCCACGTGTGCCATTTAATTCCCCCCATTGTGGATGGCGACTGAGAAAACACATTCAAGTCAACAACACGTAAGACACACTCTGGGTGTGGCTGAAATTTGGCATGAAGACATACTTAGGTTACATTCACCACCATCCCTAGAGGTGTGCTGGGGTTTGTTATTTCAGTTAAAGAAAGGTGTGTGGCGGGTTAAATGAGCAGCACAGTGAAATACAAGCCAGTCACGTCCACAATCACACTTATGAGGAATCATTAAGTCTTAATAAAGGATAACACCCAACCCCAAACCTGGCCTGAGCAGGTTCTTTGCTTTGAGCACAGTAGCTGAGAGCCTTCTTGGCAATCCAGCATGGGGTAAGGACAAGCAGTGTCCCTAAAATGCTATAAATCACCATTGCTCTCTTCAACCTCATCTGCATCTCTAAGATTGCTGTTTCTATAAGCTCTCTCTTCTGCCCTAGCCTGGACTTCTAACCCAGGTGAATGGAACCTTCCACTTCCCCAGCCCAGGGACAGTCAACAGGGATGACTTTCCACTCCACGGCCATGTACTCAAGTTTCAACCTGTCCACATGTGTCTAAGGTTAAGACACAGCCTGAAGCAAACCTCTCCCGGAAAATAAACACAAGAGAGGAGTTGGTGATTCACAACTTTGTGGAGCCATGAAGGATGGGGTGACGAACCAGGAGGCAGTCTTTGGCACAGAGGTCTCTGGGTTACGCTTCTCATGGGGAATCACCTTTGTGATGATGGAGATAAAGAGGTGAATGCTTGGGGCTTCGGACCTTCTGTGGTGGGGCCCTTGGGGATGCAAAGGGCTGGAGAGCCTCCACCACTGCCTACTATCCCTTGCCTTCTGGGCCAGCCTCCTCACCTCATCAGATGCCAGCCAGAAGTAAGGGACAAAGGTTCATTTTCTGGAACAACTACTCCTCCAAGGAAGGCTGCAAGATACCCTGGTCCTCTGAGCTCTGCTAACAGTGGCACGCTAGAGATTGGTTTGCCTCATTTCAGCTCTCCCTGGAGGCTTAAAAGTTCAGGCACTTCACTGAGGGACCACACAAAGACAAAAGCCCAAGATGCCTGCAATGCTTCAGAACCAGTCTTCTGCCTCCAATCATGTAAGAGGATGACTGTGTACCCCACTTATCTCCATATGTCCCAGCAAGGAACCTGATGGGTTTCTTCTAAAGGGCTGCCTTCTTGCCCAACTGGCGTCCCAAGGAACGTCCCTGGGCTCTGGCTGGTAGCAGCAGACTAGAGTAGCCTTCCCCTAACTCCTTCCACGCTTCTTCCCAAGCATTCGTCATGCCGGACATTTTTAAAGCAAACGTTCCACCAGGCAAGACTTCGCACGTTTGCCAAGATGAGTGTTCACTTCTGGGACAGTTTAGTGTCTTCTGCCAAATATCCACAGAAGGCCATCGACCCACTATCAGATACACGCCCCAATTCTACCAGCAAGCGTCAGGCTGGACCCGCACACCACAGCCACACCAACGGGATGGTTTAGAGGTAGAATGAAACACTGACTTGCCACTCGGGGTCAATGGACTTCTTACCCTTTTTCTCCACTGAATCATCTCTAATTGTACCAAACGGAAGATTCACATCAGAGGATTTTAAGATGGCACGAACGGGGTCTAAGAGTGCACGAAAAGTACCAACGGACACACAAATTATCCCTTAAACCATGACTTTTTCAAACACGATGAAAACAAAACCAAACTCTTCTGGGCTGTCCAATGGCTGCCCCAAGATCAACTCTGCAGCTGGAAGCAGGATGCAGTGACCTCAGGAGGCCGCATGCCTACCAATATTTGCAGGTTCACTCGCAAACACAGCAGGGTCTCAGCACAGCTGTTTCATTAAAAATAATAATACTACCGCTTATTTGAGGCTCAGATTTGTCATTTTATAGAGATGAGCCACAGACAAAAGAACACAAACATGACATAGGTAGTTTCACTTCAAGAGGGGGAGGATAATAAGCTGGAGGAAGAGATCCTTTTTGCCTCTTTTGTGTTGACACACTTGAAAAAGAAACCTGTTAAGAGTCTGAAATGAAGGCTTCAGATGGAGCCAGGAGGAGATGTGAGTTTAACTAGAAGCAAAGAGTTTGCTGTCACACATGTCATCTTCGGGGCCCATCTGGATGCAGGCCCTCCCTTCTGACTAGGAAACAGCAAAGGTAAAGCACTTCATGTAGAGGATTCATTCACACCAGAGTCTACAAACCTTCACGTGTCCTAAGAACACGCCAGCCTCTCCCCCAAAGCTTGCTCGAATGTTCAGTGGACAGAGGAGGAACCATTAAACCAGGAATTTTTGGTGAGGTAAAGGCAGATTGCACAAAGTGGACACGGGAGGTGGGGCTTGGTATACGCCCGCGGACCTCAGCAACTCTCAACAACTCAGAGCTATTCCGACTTCAGGACAACAGATGACCCCTCTCAGGCCTGTCTCTCTACCCTGATGACATTTAACAAGCAAAAGAACGGTGAAGAATGTCACAGAGAAAAATGCACCCTTTTTTGTTCATTTTACATAAAACAGCTCCCAATCTACTACATTTTAGTGTCAGAAAACAAGCTTGGGGAGCACTGCTCCTCCACTTCCCAAGGCATCGGCGTAAGGACGAGGACGCTGGCGGGCTGGCTCTAGCCTGGATGCAGCAAGACACCGATTTAAGCGGTCCCACCCGAACCGGAGACGGTAACACAGGGGTCACTCGTGACGGGCGGGCAGCAGGCCACGCTCAGAGCCACACAGACCACTGCACATTCAGGGCTTTTCCTGGAGGCGCCGACATCACCTTCCAGGCCGAGACGAGTCAAGGCCCGTGGAGGCCGATGGCAGAGCGGCCGGGCGTCCCCAGAAAGCAAGCGCTGCCTCCTGCTCATGCCTTGCCCCGCCTTGCGAAGCAGGACCTGGCTCTCTTTCTCAGCAGGCAACTCTGCTGGCCCCAGAGAGGGGACTGTAACGAGATGTCAGAACGTCAGCTGAGGGCTGACATGCCCTTCGGTTTCAAATCTTCATAGTGTTCCACCGAGCAGGTTCCTTCACACCACGGAGGCACGCTTCTTCCGCCAGAGATGATGACAGCCCTTTGCGGACTCCACCGAGGAATAAATACTCATGGAAAACAACTGTCGGACAGAGGCGGGGGAGGAGGAGGGAAAGGGGTACACCAGGGAGAGATGCTGCTGCGGCTGTTTTCTCGGTGCCGCGTGTCCGGCACCGCAGGGACGTTCTGGGGTGGCTGCAGGCTTGACTGGAGAGTCTCGGTCCCGAGAAGGAGCTTACTTGGCCTCTTGCTTCTCCTGCAGTAGCGGGATGATCGACTCCCACGCCATGAGGCACTGGAATGACACACACACAGGGCATCAGCGTGGAGATGCAGGTTTCAGGGTCAGCTTCGAGCTGCCCTCCCACAGTCAACCCTGCCGGGTCATCTTTGTCCAGCGATGCCCTACACGGGTTATTCAGAGCTAGCAGAAAGAAGGGAGGCAACAGGTGTTTGATCTGACTACACCCCCTTCCCCCATCTCTATGAGAGACAGCAATGTCTCTACAAAGCTTATCTATAAAGCTCATCCCAGTGAGTGGGAAAGGTATTCACTGACAGAAATCCCCTCCCTTTCAAAAGCAGAAGAGCGAGGCAGGCTGCAAACCCCTGGTGAGGCCCCAGGTTCTTATCCGGGGTGGAGACACTGCTCCATGTGTGAGTGGGAGGCAGATACCATCCTGGAATGGGCCAGACGTGTGACTCGGGGCGCTCTGGTTCAGCCACCTCAGATCGGAGGTGGAGAACTACACAAGGCCTTCCTGAGAGGCGGCACTGAGGTGAAGCAGGACTTCAGTGCTGAGTCACTGGGGAGGAGAAAACACACATCTCCAAGGAGACACACATCCCCAAGTCAAGCCGGGGAAGCGCGTGGTGAATGGCTCACCGCTTCCTTCCTTGGTGACTCTGAAGTTGGAGAAGAAGCTGGACTCAGACCCTACCCTACAGAAGGAAGCCTGGGGAGCCTCAAGGAACTTGCTGTCTGAGAGAGACCCAGAGGAGGGTCCGTGGCATCCTGGGTCCCACTCTCTACCTCTGCCATCATCTCTCATCTGGAAGGTTCTATGTCAGTGATGGGGACCAAGGCCATACCGACTTGCCTGCTTGCTTTCTTCCCTTTTTAGCATTTTAAAGATATATTTTATTATACAACTATTACATGGAAACATTTTCACTGTAAAAAAATCCAAACAGTACAAATGAACCAACTAAATATGAGCTTTCTTTACCAAGTGAAATACTGGCTAAATGCTCAAGCTTTTTCCCACCCCAGGACCCTTACATATGTTGCTACCTTTGCCTGGAATACTTGTTCTTTGTCTTTGTGACTCAGGTTAAAAGTTATGTCCTCAGACTGGCCTTTCCTGCCCACTCTGCTTGCCCCTTCCATCCGGATCTGAAGGATGCCTCCCTCAACTTTTCTCCCAGCTTTCTGTTCTTTTCCTGGAGGGCCTGCATCTCTCTGAAGAGGTGGGATTCTTGGATTAACGTGTCTTCTCCACTAGACAGGGGCTTTCCTGATAGCTCAATTGGTAAAGAATCTGCCTGTAATGCAGGAGACCCCAGTTCAATTCCTGGGTGGGGAAGATCCGCTGGAGAAGAGATAGGCTACCCACTTGAGTATTCTTGGGTTTCCCTTGTGGCTCAGCTGGTAAAGAATCCACCTGCAATGCAGGAGACCTGGGTTTGATTCCTGGGTTGGGAAGATCCCCGGGAGAAGGGAAAGGCTACTCACTCCAGTATTCTTGCCTAGAGAATTCCTTGGACTGCATGGTCCATGCGCTTTCACTTACCACTAGACTGCTGCTGCTGCTGCTGCTAAGTCGCTTCAGTCGTGTCCAACTCTGTGTGACCCCATGGATGGCAGCCCACCAGGCTCCCCCGTCCCCGGGATTCTCCAGGCAAGAATACTACAGTGGGTTGCCATTTTCTTCTCCAATGCATGAAAGTGAAAAGTCACTCAGTCACGTCTGACTCTTAGCGACCCCATGGACTGCAGCCTACCAGGCTCCTCCATCCATGGGATTTTCCAGGCAAGAGTACTAGAGTGGGGTGCATTGGAAGAACTGATGCTGAAGCTGAAACTCCAATATTTTGGCCACCTCATGCAAGAGCTGACTCATTGGAAAAGACTCTGATGCTAGGAGGGATTGGGGGCAGGAAGAGAAGGGGACGACAGAGGATGAGATGGCTGAATGGCATCACTGATTTGATGGATATGAGTCTGAGTGAACTCTGGGAGTCGGTGATGGATAGGGACGCCTAGCGTGCTGTGGTTCATGGGGTCACAAAGAGTCAGACGTGACTGAGTGACTGAACTGAACGGAATGGCAGGAGTCTAGCTGCTCTGTGTATCGATGTGTACAAGGAAGCAGGTACACAGACAGTACACAGAAAGCATCTGCCAAGACGAGGCCCCTGGGCAGGGGCCCTGTTTGTGGTATAGTGGGAGGACACAGATAAAGGCCCTGGGTTTGAGATCTGGGCCCTAGGAACACTGGAATTAATCACCAAGAAGAGGAGGGGACATCAGCTGAGGCGGCCCTGGTGCAGTGGGAAGGTGGGGGACAGTGAGGGTGGGAGGGAGGGAGAGATGGAAGCCCCATTCACTGTGCATGAACCACACGCCAGGCACATCCCAGGTGCTCCGGCATCATTTCAGTGTTTCTTCACCATCATTCAGTGGAGAAGGATCACTCCCATTTTACAGATGAAGAAACAAAGGCAGAGAGAGGCACCCTGCCTAATGGCCCAGTCAGCAGAGGAATGAAGCCTTGGCTGTACCTGGAATGGTCTTTCCACCTGTGGGCAGGCAGGACTGTCCCCCTCACTGACAGTGTGTGGGAATCCTCAGATCTGTGGACCCAGTGGAGCCAACTCTGACCCTAGTTCAGTCATTCACAAGTTGTGTGACCTTGGGCAGAGTTTTAAAACCTTGCTGAGCTTCCACGTCTTCAGCTTTAAATTGAGGGCCTCTAAAACCCACATCACAGTGTTATGGTCAAGGTTAAGTTTAAATTTAGCAAGCTAACATATGAAAAGCATCCAGGCCAACGTCAACTCAGACACAGAGCGAGCGTCTGGAAGAAAGGTACCGAGGAAAGGAGGATGGCCCCTCCCCCTCTCTGAAGCAGTCCATGCTCCACCCGGCAGGCAAGGGGCATTCTGTGCCTCTTTCCCCTAACCCTCCTCCAAACTAAGACGCAGACACGCTGCCTCTGAGCAGCGGCCAGAACATTAATGTTTTTGAAGGAGATGGATTCCTCCAGTTTGGGCCATGGATGTGTTTCTAGAATTGTGGTGAGAGTAGCTGAGTTAACGCTTGTCCAGCTTGATTTCAAGTCTACAGGTTACTTGTTGAATTACGATTGGGCCATTCTTCATCTTCATTAAGCTTTTAAGAAATACGAGGATTCATCAGCAACCGTGCTCTAGAGTTGGACGTGAAAGGGGCAAACCTTGACCGAGGCTATTCAGCTGCAGCTTGATGACAGTCGAGCCTGTGTGCGTGCGTGCGTGCGTGCGTGCGTGTGTGTGTGTGTGTGTGTGTGTGTGTGTTGAGGGTACTTAACATGAAGTCCACAGATAAAGGGACTCATGAAAAAAAATTGTTTTTTAGTGTTAATGGTTTTCCTTTGTAATCCTATATGCTTTTGTATTAGGTATTTAAAAACAGTATTTTAAAGTCTATTTTAAAAAACAAATAGTATTCTAATAAGGAGTCTCTTCACCAGATGACCAAAGGGATCCATAGAAGAGTAAATGCGAGGAACCCTTGGGTGCAGAACCAGCCTACCAGGGCCCCAGAGCCTCCAACATCTGGGGGCATCCATGCGCCCAGGCCTGACTGGGAAGCAGCTGCTAGAAGAACGAGAGGGCTTGGAGGGTAAAACCAGTTTCATCAGCAGGGTGTGCAAGTGAAACCCCGTGGGCACCTGAGGGGGCCTCCGGTTCCAAACCCAGCACCACATCTAGCAGAGCGGGGCGAGGACACACGGGGTTCACTAAGACTAAACACGCAAATTAAGGGAAGGAGACGGGCCTGGCAGGATCCTTCCGGACTTCTGGCAGGCCCTGACCAGAGGCGCTGGCTGTTAAGGGGAGGACTGTCGTCTCCTCATCAGCTCCTTACCTTCTCATAATACTGGATGTTCTTGTCGGCCATTCCCATGAGCAGCTGCCGAAAGTCCTGTCTCTTGTTGTTCTGCCACCTCTCCATGTCGGCTTTCAGATCATAGGGAAGGAGACGGGCCTGGCAGGATCCTTCCGGACTTCTGGCAGGCCCTGACCAGAGGCGCTGGCTGTTAAGGGGAGGACTGTCGTCTCCTCATCAGCTCCTTACCTTCTCATAATACTGGATGTTCTTGTCGGCCATTCCCATGAGCAGCTGCCGAAAGTCCTGTCTCTTGTTGTTCTGCCACCTCTCCACGTCGGCTTTCAGATCAGCATTGAAACACTCCATCCGATCCTGACACTTCTCCACATCTGCTGGGACCTGGGCGGGGAATGCGTACATGAGAGCTCTGTATGCATAACAAGGACCTCATGCCCCGGGCTCATGTTTGTGAGAGACCAGATCGCTGCCTTATAATGCCACGAACACACTCTCTTCTCTGGAGGTGCAGGCATAGCCTTGGGTTTCCAAGTGAAAGAAGGAATTCTGAAAAGTGCCATCTCTGACCCAGATTTTCAAACCCATCCAAGCTAAACGGTGACTCATGGGGGAAACACCTGCCTGTTTACAAACAGGAAGCAGAAACACTGTGATTCAGAGTCATCTGTCTTTGGTTCCTTTTAGGAGTTACCCATCTGTAAGTGAAAGTGTATGTGGGTTTTGCAAGTGTTTGGCGCTGCCCTGCTCTTCTCCCATGCCCCATATTGAAAGCAGAAAATCGGTGTCTTCACATCACATGAACTGCCCCATTACCCATGACGTTTCTCATTAACCAGAGAATTCACTGCAATAAGAAGACAATTGGCCCACTTTACAAATCAGCTGGAGACTTATCCACGTGCTCTCAGATAGCAGCCAAAAATAGAGTCAAAACTGGGTAATTCTGGGGAAATGGAAGACAAGTTGTTTATCCATGCCATAAACCATGAAATTCAAAGAAGAGACACAGCAGGCTGGTTCTAGTTTTCCTTAAGGAAGTTTGGAAGACTTTCTCAAAGTAGAACTAGGTTGCCTGAATTTCACAACTTTCACTTTGCTTTGCTGAGTGTCACCCACTCTACACCCAATATTGTTGGGTGTAGATAGCTGGATAGTATAGTTCCAATACAGTTGGAAAGAAAACACCCAATGTTATAAGAAGGTAATGGGAAATGGTAACCCTGGTACCCAAAACATAAAGCTGGCTTCTCTCCTAACTCAAGAGGCTCCACTGGACTTTGATGGTGGCCAGGGGGTTGGGGGCAGGGAGGCAACCTGCCCAAAGCTGGGTCACACAGTCACCTACCAAATGCTTTCCCAAAATAAGTGAGGCCTTATACATATTGTGTGCTGGGGCTCTGATCCCGAATGTAACCATCAAGGTCAATCTCTACCAACCAGGGAAGTTTTATACCCAGACATTATGGGCAAGGAGCCCAGAAACAAGGCCAAGCCTGGGGAAGCTGACTCCTTCAGGGTTTCCAAAGTGCATGGTTTCCAGCCGTGCACCTGGCCACGGCTGAAGTATACAAGAACAGGGGAAGGGGAGCTGCTCAGGTGAGGGAATTCAAGTGTTTCCTGGCATGGAAACTATCCTGGGAGAGACAAGGATGAGTGAGAGAAGAAGATATAGAAAGATATCCTAGGCAACTGAATAGAAAAGAAATCTGGGGGATTCCCTGATGGTCCAGTGATTAGGGCACTGATGGTCCGTGTTTTCACTGCTGTGGGCTCAGATTCAATTCCTGATTGGGAAACTAAGATACTGCAAGTTACTCAGCAAAACAAAACAAAACAAGCAAGGAACTTTTAAGGGCTGAGGGTGAGTGTGCTCTAAAGCACTTATATTCCTGGAGGAAATTTTTAAAAGGACTTGATTTTTATCTTCTGATGCCAGAACTGAAGTCACTTTTGCCTTTCCCTGCTGATTCACCTGTTACTGTTGGCCACCGTGGGGGAAACTGAAGTAAAAACAATACTGCCAGACTCTGCGTCTGCAAAGTCTGCAGAGCATCCCTGGCAAACATCCTGGGAACCAGCCTCCACCCAGCAAACCGGGCCTGGCCTCCCCGCCCTCCCAGGAGGCACAGTCCACTTCCCTTATTCCTCTTGCGACCACTGCTAATTATAGCATCTGGGGAAAAGTGTCCAGAAACAACATCCTGTTTGCTTAACAAAACTGCTGCGGCAAGGAGGAAAGCCAAGCTCTGAAAGGAAGACTTCCTAGAGACAGTGAGAAGAGGCGGGTAGGCTCTCTGATTCCAGGGCGTGCTCGCCTAGGAAAGATTCCTGGGTCTGGTCTGGGGATGGAAACTCTGGATTTTATGGTTGCCCGAGCCTCAGTGTGGGAAATGTTTTTAGCTTGTCATTCTCCCAACATATTCCACACGGGGCACAGAGGGGACGTGAATGTGCTTAGGTCTCAGCAGGCAGATCTTGTCTCAAGTCACCTAGAGTCGAGGTGGAAAGAAAACAAGCATGGCTGGACGTGGACGGGAGATGGTTCAAGCTCTTTCACTTCACTCGGAGCCTGTGACTCGCACACTGTGAGGAGGAGCTGGAGACCGAGGGCAACGTGGACGCGGGAGAGGGGAATACCACTGAGGCGACACCTAGCAGAAGACGGAGGGACTTCCCCAGTGTTACAGCGGGGAATTCACCTTGCAACGCAGGACGTGGGTTCAATCCCTGGTCCAGGAACTAAGATCCTACATGCCGAGGAGCAACTAAGCGTGCACCCCACAACTAGAGAGCCCGTGCACTACAAGAGAGCATCCCCGGTGGCCTGGCAGAGATCCCATGCGCTACAACCAAGACCCAGCCAAGCGAGCATTAAAAAAGAAAAAAGGAGGGTGGAAGAGGGGACCTGTGGCTCCAGAGGGACAGACAAGTGACGAGACATGAGACAACCCCTAGACCCGCCTCAGGAACAGCTCACAGGCCACAGACCCCCAAAGCCAGAGAGAGAGAGAGAGAGAGAGAACCCTAGCTGGCAGAGAGCAGAGAGCAGAGCTCATGGAAGGACCCACATGCGAGGGGTTACTCAAGGAGCTGGCAAGTTATTAAGAAACCTGGACACAGAAGCAGGAAGCAAGTCAGAGAGAGCAGAGCCACAGACGCACAAGGATGGAGGAGGCGGTGGGAGGAGTGGGATTTAAAAAGAAGAGAATAACAGCAATCTTGTGTTAAGAGGTGAGCTGTACTCTGAAGTAACCAGCTACTGAACTGCCCAGCTATATGGAGAGGAGGGCCGCCGGGGCTTGCGCCCCTTCATTTTTGTTTCTTTCTGGATGATGTCTCAATTTACCCACGAGCAACAACCAGCATTCCCTCCCATCTCAGAGTTTTGATTTTTTGACTGAGGTATCTTAGAGGTATTGTCTGGAGGGGTTAGAGATGGAAATATCCAATGCTAATGGTTGGGTGCTGCTGTTCACAACCCACCAAGAAGGACAAAAAAGTCTCCAGATAAGACTTCGCTGTTATTTAGTTGCTAAGTCAGGTACAACTCTTTCATGACTCCGTGGCGTGAACTGTATTCCGCCAGGCTCCTCTGTTCATGGGATTATCCTGGCAAGAATGCTGGAGAGGGCTGCTATCTCCTTCCCTAGGGAATCGTCCCAACCCAGGGATCAAACCTGCACGTCCCCCGGCTCCTGCACTGGCAGGTGGCTTCCTCGCCAGTGAGCCACCTGGGAAGCCTCCGCCCAATAAGACCTCATGAGACCAAAATTTCTGAAGAGAGGACAAGGCTGCATTCTCCATATTGGTTCCCCTAACTCTCATGAGAAGTTTCATTACAGGATATGAGTTATGGAGTGAAGGGGGAAGGGTAACACAGGATGAGATAAAGCATATATCTGTGTTAGAGAGCAGGGCGGGGATGTGAGTTCACTCAGCCTTCACTGAGAAACGTATCGCTGAGCTCTTTCCATGGAACAGGCATTGCTCGGCCCTACGTGCAAATCTCTAAGTGTCCTTCTCAGAGGTAGGCTGGAGACATCGTATTATCTGTTCCCATGATGGCAGCAGGTAAATAAAGTCCTCAAGGACTACATAAGGTAGACATGACCCCAGTACAGTACCAAGGACAGAGTCAATTCGAGACAGTTGTCTTCTCAGTCACTTGCTGCTAACTGAAAAACCGGCAGAGCCTCCTAACTGGTGCCCCCAGCCCCCGAGCAAGTCAGAGCTGGCCACCTCCAGTTTCAAGCAATCTAGTCTTCAATCCCAATGTTCCATACAAATACTTTCATTTTCTATGTGACCTGTGAGATGGAAGAGAAGTTGAGAAAACACTGAGGCAGGGTAAAGTTTGAGAAGAGGCTACTGAATTTGGCAAGTAAGAATGCTTTAAAAAAAAAAAAGTAGATAAAAAGAAGCAAACTTCAGCGAATGGCTGGTGAGGAGGGAAAAGTGAGCACCCAAGATGTGTGGAGAGCGGACACTGAGGAGCTAGGAGCCCTGGGCTCACATGCACGATGGCTGAGTGGACGGGCAGACATAGAATGGAGAGCCAAAGGCAGGCCCAGGTTCTCCCCGCCAGTCCCTCCAGCATCAGCCACACATCTTCCAAAAGCAGGAAGCCTCCCCCTCAATGAAGCAAAGGTTGCTGGGAGCCCTCGCACTGGGGATAAAGGGCTCCAATTTGGGACCCAGATATATCGGGGGTCCAATTCCGGCTCCACTATGTCTGAGCTTTTGTGGGTGGGTCACATAAGTCCCCTGAGCCCTGGCTGCTCGTCTGTAAGGTGGGAACCGCACTGATAAGAAGGCTGGTGTAGGAATTAAACAACGGAGGTGACAGAGCCCTGCCCTGCTGCGGTGGATTTCTCGGCTTCCTAAACCAGGCTGAGGGCACAGCTCCTGCGGAGAGAACTGGGAGTCATCAGGCCTGCCTCTCCTCACTCGCCAAAGGCATCTGGAAACAACAGATACTCCTGCAGAACTCTCAGGCCTACGGAAGCTCCATATTCAGGAGTCCCCCTGTTTCTAGCTGCTGTTTCAGAACTGGAGTTCTTGCTACCCACTGCCACATCCCCTTCGTTCCAGAATGTTCACCATTCTGGTGGGTCTAAGAATCTGTAAAGGTCCACCGCCTTTGAGAGGCTCGTCCAAGTGGCCTCGAGTGCTCCCTCCTCTCCTCACGTGCTCCCTCCCCTCCTTACCCACTCCCTCCTCTCCTCACCCGCGCTCACCCTGAGAAGCGCACATCTTGCCTTCTGTTTCATGCACGTCCACACCACACGCCTCCACCCACAATGGTGCTATCCACTTCCAACAGCCTCTGGAAGGATCCAGTACCAGGCTTCAGTGGGTCGGGGCCTGAAACAGCCCCTCTTTCTCTTTTAACCTTTCATAAAACAATCTCTCTTGGCATCCCTGTTTTAATTTTTTGAATGAACATGTGACTATATAAGCATTTGCAGAGAATCAAACGCAGAATACAATGTGCCTGGTCCCCGGGGTTTGCCCTCACAAGAGTCCACAGCAGAGTGTGCATGCCTGCCATCCAGTTTTAAATGCAATTCCTCGGGCCCCCTCTGTTTCCACTAATAGCTTTGGTAGCATCCCTTTGATAGCTTGTAAGAAAGGGCAAATTCTCAGATTTCCCTAAGTCCGTGGTCCTGACAGAGGCAGCAAAAAGCAGCCAGCTCCCTCCCTGCTCAGAGCCTTTCATTTCTCCAAATTAAAACCAAAATTAAAATAAGGAAGCCGAGCCTGCACAATCCAAGCTCCACTTGCCTGAGAATAAACCACTTCAGGGTCTGCGGACTTTCCTTCACCTAAAACCACAGCAATCTTTAGATTTTACGATACAAGCATTTTCCCTCCGTTCCAGAGGCCTCATTACTGCCTGCCTCCAGCACAGCACACGCCAAGAAGCCTCAGCTACTGGGCTCCTCATCCACCTGGTCAACAGCCGGAGTCACAGGGCTCAGCCCTCTGTCCAAAGGCATACACTCCCCTGTGAAATCCCAGTGAGGGACACTGAGACCCAAGAGGCCAACCCCTTCTCCTGGGTTACAGAGAAGTGGTCAGTTGTCAACACCTCTCCATGGCTTCACATAAAATCAACTTTGCCTCACTCTTCAGAGGATCCTTTCAAGATTCAAAAGGAAGTCGGCCCCCAGACTCCCTCGGATCTTCTGTTTTCCAGCCCAGACCCCAGCCTCCCTGTGAGAAGCACCCATCTTCAGGTGGGAGTCCTTTCCTTGCCTGTAGCCCTGGGATGGACCCGTGAGCAGTCTTGTTCCCACAACAGTTACCAACGGCAGTCTTGTTCCCTCAACAGTTACCTGTTGAGTCCTGGGGGACACCAGCCCTGACCCGCTTCCTGAAAGCCTGGCTCTTTTCTCAGCAACAGCAGCTCTGGAAAGTGAAGCTCAAACATAAGACATCAAACAGAACACAGCCAAACCTTACGCTACTCATTTCCCACAGCAGCCATCTCTCTGTTGCTATAGCCATCTGGGAGGCGTGCGGACGCAGGGGACACTTTGGGACACAAGAAACATTGCCCCCCAACACTGCACTCAGAAAAAAAAATTTTTTTAGAATTTAAAAGAAAAAAGTGGGCAACAAACCTAGAAGACGAAGCTCTCGTTCAGCACTCCTACTGGAGGCAATGGGGAGCCAGTCTGGACAACAGAGGACCCACCAGGAGAGCATCTGTTATTGCATCAGACACTTGACTGATTCTCCCGTCTTCACAGCAATCACATGGATGAATCCCACAGAGGCCGGTAAGCAAACCCAGTCTGAGCTGGGGGACAGGGTGGGGATTCAAACCCAGGGCCCTCTGATTCCAGTCCTATGCTCCGTCTACCAAGTGGTGGTTGATTGAACAGGCCGCCAACCAAGCCCTCCACGGCCCACCAAAGCAGTGGCTGCCCCAGACCCCAAACTGGAGACATGAGTTCAGCTGACCCCACTGTTGATAACACTTACCTGCTTTGTTAAATATCACCATTGCTATATGAGAAGCAAGTTCACTTTGGAGTGGTTCAGAATCCCACGAGACAGAGGGAAGAGAGACACTGTGCCCTCCCCCCAACGCTGTGCTTAGGGTGTGGGAAAGTTTGGAACCTCCAGATTGGAAAGAAACCCTTCCCCCTCCTGGAAGAACTCTTGTGGTCAAGAGAATGAGTCAGCTGGGTGAGCGAGTGATGCTCCAGGGACGTGAGAGCAACAGAGCAGGAAGGTTTCAACCCCCAAGACTTCACCCAGGCTGGCACAAAGGGCACAGCACGCGGCCCGAGCCCCTCGCCCCACAGCTCAGCTGGGTGGGGCGCGGGAGCCAGAAGCAGCAGCTTCCTCTGCTCCCAGGGGGGTGTGACCCGCAGGCAGCCAGCGATCCAGGGCACAGTCAGCATTTAATTCGGCCTGTTATTCATACCCTTTAGTTCCTGTCTTGTTAAGGCGCCATCCCAAATTGGGCTGAACAGCTACCAAAAGACCACTTTCTGAGAAACTGTCTCAGAGACCAGTTTCTGAGAAAGTTTGCACAGGGTGCTGAGTAGGTAGGAAGGCTGATGGAACTATTTAAGTGACATCTTTTAAACACAGGATTTTCAGCTTCCAAGCTGGGCTAGTGGCAGAACTTCTTGTCTCTCCTTCCATCCCTTGCCAGGAAAAGTGACTTCTGTACTTATATTTAGAAGCTAAATTGTTAAGAGTGAGATTTTTAGATACAGTATCCCTTGTCATTCTTTTAAATGAGACTGAGATGTGGGCTCAGCAGGCTGCACCGTGTTCCAGAAAATCAGAGGAGCAGCTTGGAGCTAGTCAGCGGGACCGGCAGCTGCAGGCAGAGGGCGGCTGGGCACACAGCATCGTCACAGTGTACCTCTCAGCTTCTGTGCTTTTGGGTGGGTTACAGTTTTGAGAACACTGATCTAGACTGTTCTCCTTTCTCCTCAGTCCCATTTCATAGATGGGAACTGCCTCTGAATTGCGGAGCTGGAAATCTCAAAAAAAAAAAAAAATTCCTAGGAAACAGTAAGAAAAAGCTCCACCCTCATTGTACATCGGACACAAAAGGGAGCAAAAGGAGGAAAAGGACAGCATCAAGCCCACCCAGCTGGCTCCGGTCACTTTGGTCATACCCATCAAGGGACATGGGTTCACCTGGCACAGCTGTGGGTGGCACAGCCCGCCCGCCCCCGGGGCTTCCCCTGACCTTGGGCCGCTCTTCCTTCCTCAGAGCCACGGCTTCCAGTTTGGCTTCGTACTCGGCTTGCACCTGGTCCCTCTTCTTCAGCACGCTCTGTGGGCGGAGAAACGGAAGCGTGAGCACAGCCACCGCTTCTGCACCCGCACCTGCCCAAGCCACCGCCACGAGCTCCTAGGATGGTCTGGCCGCGGCTGACATGGGCTCTGTGTTCCAAGGACTGTCTGGTCACGGCTGACACGGGCTCCGGAGAGAGCCGGTGGAGGAGGGAGGGGAGAACCATGCTTAGAGATGGAGCTTTCCAGCGCAGTAACTCAGCCTGATGCTCAAAGTCACAGAATCGCAGGGAAGGGTGGGTGGGGGGAGCGGTGCCCACCCCACACGTATGGGGATGAGGGGACCCTCAGCCCCCCTGGGCCCAGAGACCTCAGCTGTGCCAGGACATGGAGCCTGGCAGGTGCCAAGCTGGGATGCTGTCTGAACTGTTAACGGAAAAGTCTAAGTCATGAGAGTTCTTGTCTCTTTAATTCATTGAGTTGACCCCTGGTGGACTGATCCACTGCTAGCCACGTATCTGTCCTCCACTCTGGGTCGGGTACTTGAAAAGCAAAGACACACAGCTCGGACCTGAGGGTTCTGTCTATGGGAGATATGTGGACGTGGAATGAGGCTGCTCCTGCTCAAAGAGCCACGGATGAGGCCAGAAGCCCTGCAACCACATGAGGAGACTGCCAGACGCAGCGCAGGGCGGGCGCGGGGGCCAGCCTGGGCGGGGCTGGGGGGGGGCGAGCCAGGCGCCCAGGATGCAGACTCCAAGGAGACCCTCAGTCCTGGGTCTGTGCAAGTTCAAGGCTGGCACCTGAGTGTGAGGCCCTCAACTCCTGCCCTGGGCGCCTCCCTCTGTCTCTGCCGCTCAGACCCCAACAGGCAGAACAGAAAAGCTTACAGTCAACCTTCTAGAAGAGCATGTTTCATCCAAAGGTTTCTTTTCCTTCTTTTAGTAGAACCACACGTGGCAAACCAAGAGTAACAAGAACTTTCTTTGCCACTGACTCAGAAGTTTCTAATCTCTGAGCTTCTAATCTCCCGTTCTCCAGCAGAGCATGGGGTCCAGTGGGAGAGGGCCGCTCCTCAGCCACCACCGTGGACACCTTTAGCTGCACAACGTGCTGAAACGTGATGAGTGACTGAGTCAGGGACAGCACTCTGGGGACAACCTTCTCATGGAAGGCGTCAACATGGGGAGCCCCCAGTCTCCCCGAAGTATTTACTTGGAGAAGCGTTTCACCATGAGAAGAGCATGAGATGGAACCTGTAATCACTTTGCTTTTCATTGTTTTCCTCTCAACGTTCTCGAAGGTGCTCTGAGGTCTCCTCCCCACACTCACCAGCCTCTGGGCCTAGAACCTTCTGCTGTGATGGGGAGGATCCACGACCTGCATGTACCAGCACAGCAGCCGCTAGGCCCACGTGCCAACTGAGCTCTTGAAATGTGGCTTGTGTGGCTGAGGAACTGGACTTAAATTTTTATTTAATTTTCCATAATTTGAGTTTAAACTGAAATAGCCACCGATGGCAAGCGGCTGTCATACTGGAGGGAACAAATCTATAAAGTAAACACAACAGAACGAAAAAGCCAGGCTCCTTTCTAGATCTCACATAGCCAAAAGCATTCTAAATCTACTGGTCTCTTAGCAGCAGAAGCTGCTCTCCGTGGGGACACAAATGTGATTCCCTGGGGGCCAGGAGGACAGTGATGGGGGGTGTTATTGAGGAACATGGTTCTGCCTTGTACTCCCTTCACAGGACACCTCACATGGTTCAGGGGAAAGCATGCGTATCCAGGCTAGGAACAGGCTTCACAAACGATGAGTTGTTCCGATGACACACACCTGTCAGTGTGGCAAGAAACGCCCAGCCAAAGCTAGAAATGCTCTTAAAATGCCTCCAAAACACAATAAGCACAGTGTGGCACTTCCTGTCCCCAGTTCTGCTCAGAGAGTCTCAGGTCTCTCTGATGAGGTTGCCCAGGCCCTCAGGCAGGGAGGGCCGGTGACAAGGGCCCTGTCAACTCCACTCAGCTCAGTGCTGCGCCTCTCCCCCGCCTCAAGGCAGACGAGGGGGCCGAAGACGCAGCCACACTCCCTCCCTTCCTCACCTGCCCTGGCCCCAAGGAGAGGTAGGGGCTCTTTCTCCTCAGCCACTGCCAGCCCGGAGCAAGCGGAACGCGGCCTTCTCCTGAAGCCTGAAGAGGGGCTCTGGGCTAGCGCCCCTTCCTCAGTGCACTGCAGAAAAAACTCACGACAACCACAGACGCTTGCAACAACCCTGCGGAGGTGAAAGGGTGCGATCTCCGCTCTCCAGGCAAGAACACTGAGGCACCCCGAAGCGGCCTGGCTGAGGCCACACCGCCGGCTAAGAGCACAGTGGTGACTCACTCGGGCCTCTCTGCTGAATTCCAGAGCGCGCGTGGTTCCCCAGCCTGCCTGCCAGCCAGCCAGGGCAACCTGTTCCGAAGCAAGAGAAACTGCTGAAGACTACCGGCCTTGCTGGGAGCACCTTCGCACACCACGGGCGGTGGTCTGAAGGGACCTGCCTCCCTCCCCAAACAGCACAGGCTCTGCCGACAGACCCGGCCACGCTGGCCTCTGGTTCAGGGGGTCTCAGCCTACAACGGAGTGAACGGGCCTTCAAGATGCTGGGTCAGCATATGCATAGCAGTTTCTC
>SJYC01036490.1:0-21724 GCA_006408675.1 Madoqua kirkii | reverse complement strand
TTTTTTTAGGTTTTGAAAGGCATCCTAAGTGGGCAACCTAAAAGCATAGACTAGTCATTTGACTCATTAGCTCCACCTCGTGGCGCGTAGGCCAAAGAAATCAGACTGGACCTGGACTTAATCACAGTAAGTGAGGTTTAAGTCAGACAGAGAAAGATAAATATCATATGATACCACTCACATGTAGAATCCAATTTTTTTTTAAATGACACACATGAACTTACAAAACAGAAACAGACATCTATATCAAAAACAAACATGGTTAACAAAAGGGAAACATGGTGATCAGGAGCTTGGGATTAACATGCACACACTTCTGCATATAAAGCAGATAACCAAGGAGGACCCACTGCACAGCCCAGGGAATTCTGTTCAGTATTTTGTAATAACTTTACGGGAAAAGGTCTGACACAGAATGAATATACGTATCACTGAATCACTTTGTTGTACACCTGACACAAACACAGCATTGTAAAATCAACTATACTCCAAAAAAATTTTTTAAGAAAAATTAAAAATAAAGTCAAGAGATCATATGGCAATGAAATAATCAGAATTTTTAAAACAATTTTTGGGCCTTCCAACCCAAACTTCGTAGCTACATCTTACACCTCGAATCACGATCAGCAGTGACTCCCACATTATTGTCTGATGGTCACTGCTTACCGTGTGCTTTCTAACAGATGTTTCTCTTGGCTTCACTAAGGTCCCCCTCTACTCTTTCTCCTAGTACATGGACCACGCCTTCTCAGGCTCCTTTCTCCTACTTGTCCATCCCCCTAATTAGGTGTTAGACCACTAAATACTGGAAGAGACAGAAGAGTCCCGACATTTGCCTCAGTCTCATCTCACCAGATGATCGCCCCAACTCTCATAGATTTAAATGCCATCTATAAACAAATGACTCCCAAATTTCTATTCCTTCTGAACTCATAACCAGCTGCCATGACAGCTCTACTTTAATGTCTAATAGGCACTTTTTTCAAACTCAGTATGGTCAAAACAACTTGATTCCCAACTATCTTCTCCAAACTTCTGCACCTCACTAAACAGGACCTTTATCAACGCAGTTGCTGAAGCCCAAAACCCAAGAGTCATCCTCAAATTCCCTCATTTCTCACTTCATATTAACACAGCAGCAAGTCTAGCTGGTCCTACACACAAAATATACCCCAAGTGTGCTCACTTCCCCAAGCTCTACACTCGGTTCTCTGCTACTCGGCTCCCTGCAACACTTTCCTGATGGCCTCCGGACCTTTCTCTCCACAATCCATTCTTCATTATTATAGCACCAGCTGTCTTCCTAAAGTACAAACCACAGCCTGTCATTTCCCTGCATGAAACCAAACGGCTTCTCTTTTATTCCTAAGAACAAAATCCAGACTTACCAACTATGACCTTCAAGGTACTACCGTGTATCTCCTCATATCTTGTCCTTTACTTATCTGACCTCCCCACCTGCCACCCATTCCCTTGCTCAACCGGCTCCACTCGCATTGGCCTTTACCTTATCGCTCTCTCCTCTGACTCTCATCGCCCTAGCCATCACCAGTACTTCTGAGATAAGCATGCTCTTTGACTTGCTACTTGTAGATAAACCTACTACAAGTTATTAAAAATAACAAGATAGGTACCATACAATAGTTACATATCTGTAAACATTCTAAACGCACTACACCGTCAGCTTCAATTACATATTCACCGACTACCTTCCACGAGTAAGGCAGGGTGACATATGAAGTATAGGGCCCTTCCCTAACTTTCTTAAATAAAGTTTCTCCAACTCCTGGCCTGGTCATTTTGACACCAGTGCTCAAAAAGCACTGCCAGGACTTTGCTAAAGACTAACGTGTCCTCTCTCCCAGCCCATCATTATCATAACCATATTTTATATACACACTGCGAGGGGCTCACCTGCAGATGTCTACAGCGTGTCTGAGTCCTGGGCCTGAGGGTAACCTTGGTACCCTTCTCGCTCAAGCTCTGTTCACTCCACAGTGTTCTTGGAAACACACATCCTCAACCACCAATCCAGCACAAGCTGCTTCACTGCCCACTGAGTATGACCCATCAGTCCCACGTGGCCTCCCAGGGCCCCTTTCCCGTGCTTCCTCTCCGCCTCTGAAGGGAGCAGAACGTGCCGTGCCACGACGGCACTTAAAGACAGACAAGGTCTGCCTCAGCCTTGACAAGCAGGAGCTGACCCAGCTTCTCTCTCCAACAGTAAAGGCACGAATATAAGGTGGCTGCTCATTAGAACTGGGACAGTGGAGTAGAGAAAAGATCTACCCGTGAGCCTCTGCTTCTTCACCTATAAAAACGAGACAGCTAGCCAAGACAAACCTTGCCCACCACCATAGGAGATCCCCGAAGCTTCACTCTCCAGCTGGTCTCAGTGCAGGCTGGGGCAGTTTCTAATGCGGACATGAAAGCATTTGATCCTGTACCTGAATCTTACCACTGCTGCCCTTAAATTTTACAATGACATGCTTTGGGTTGGTTTTCTGTCCAGTCCTCTTGCTGGGTAATCAACCTGTCCTTTTAATCTAAAGACTTATGCCCTGTGGTTTAGGGAAACTTTCTTGTATTGCTTCTTTCATAATTTCCTCTTCTCAGTTTTCTCTGTCATTCAGTCAGGAACTCTTACTAGTCAGATGTTGAACCTTTGAGATTAATCCTCTATGTCTTTTATCCTTCTTTCACATTTTCAGTATTTTTGCATTTTTATTTTACTTTCCAACTACATTTTAAGTTTGTTTTACAAACTTTCCAAGATTTCCTCAGCTTCATTTTCCATCTGTGCCCTTCCATTTTATTTTAACAATCACACTTTAACTTCAAAGAGCTCTATTATTCAATTGCTCTTTCCTCACAACATACTGTTCTTAATCAGATGTTATATCTCAAACACGCAGAGAACACTAGCTAGCTCCCCCTCTAAGATTCTAGTAAGAATCTCTTCCAAACTTTCTTTTTTTTTTTTCACTTAATTCACATACTTGGATTCACCACATGTGCTCTGTTCACTCCACAGTGTTCTTGGAAACACACATCCTCAACCACCAATCCAGCACAAGCTGTCTTCACTGCCCACTGAGTATGACCCATCAGTCCCACGTGGCCTCCCAGGGCCCCTTTCCCGTGCTTCCTCTCCGCCTCTGAAGGGAGCAGAACGTGCCGTGCCACGACGGCACTTAAAGACAGACAAGGTCTGCCTCAGCCTTGACAAGCAGGAGCTGACCCAGCTTCTCTCTCCAACAGTAAAGGCACGAATATAAGGTGGCTGCTCATTAGAACTGGGACAGTGGAGTAGAGAAAAGATCTACCCGTGAGCCTCTGCTTCTTCACCTATAAAAACGAGACAGCTAGCCAAGACAAACCTTGCCCACCACCATAGGAGATCCCCGAAGCTTCACTCTCCAGCTGGTCTCAGTGCAGGCTGGGGCAGTTTCTAATGCGGACATGAAAGCATTTGATCCTGTACCTGAATCTTACCACTGCTGCCCTTAAATTTTACAATGACATGCTTTGGGTTGGTTTTCTGTCCAGTCCTCTTGCTGGGTAATCAACCTGTCCTTTTAATCTAAAGACTTATGCCCTGTGGTTTAGGGAAACTTTCTTGTATTGCTTCTTTCATAATTTCCTCTTCTCAGTTTTCTCTGTCATTCAGTCAGGAACTCTTACTAGTCAGATGTTGAACCTTTGAGATTAATCCTCTATGTCTTTTATCCTTCTTTCACATTTTCAGTATTTTTGCATTTTTATTTTACTTTCCAACTACATTTTAAGTTTGTTTTACAAACTTTCCAAGATTTCCTCAGCTTCATTTTCCATCTGTGCCCTTCCATTTTATTTTAACAATCACACTTTAACTTCAAAGAGCTCTATTATTCAATTGCTCTTTCCTCACAACATACTGTTCTTAATCAGATGTTATATCTCAAACACGCAGAGAACACTAGCTAGCTCCCCCTCTAAGATTCTAGTAAGAATCTCTTCCAAACTTTCTTTTTTTTTTTTCACTTAATTCACATACTTGGATTCACCACATGTTCTTTTTACATGTTCAAGAAAGAAATCAGGCTACATGTCTGACCCTGCCCATCTAGGAAAAAGGAAACCTAAGTGAAGTGAAGTGAAGCCGGCTCAGTCATGTCCGACTCTTTGCGACATGGACTATACAGTCCATGGAATTCTCCAGGCCAGAATACTGGAGTGGATAGCTCTTCCCTTCTCCCGGGGATCTTTCCAACCCAGGGATCGAACCCAGGTCTACCACATTGCAGGCATATTCTTTACCAGCTGAGCTACCAGGGAAGCCCAATACCACCAGCAAATAGGCAATAACCAATTAGTTTTTGGTTAATGAGAACAAAGAAAGTACCTAGCTGCACAAGGAGGAGCCAGCTTACCTTCATGGAGTCAGAGTATAAAATATATTCCCTGAGCACAGGCAGGAAGTCCTCTGTCATTTCGTCGGTCAGCTCCTCCAAGGCTGCAGAGCAGCTGCCGATGCAGGCTGACACGCCCTCCAGGGGCTCGGCTAGCTCCCCCTCAAAGGCGCTCCACGTGGAGTACACGGGCCCGTATTCTCTCAGCTCTACAAGGTACTCTAAAAGGCGAAGAGAAACCAATTGAGATCTGGCTGGGCAATAAACTGTGGAAAATTATGAAAGAGATGGGAATACCAGACCACCTGACCTGCCTCTTGAGAAATCTGTATGCAGGTCAGGAAGCAACAGTTAGAACTGGACATGGAACAACAGACTGGTTCCAAATAGGAAAAGGAGAACATCAAGGCTGTATATTGTCACCCTGCTTATTTAACTTCTATGCAGAGTACATCATGAGAAATGCTGGACTGGAAGAAGCACAAGCTGGAATCAAGACTGCTGGGAGAAATATCAATAACCTCAGATATGCAGATGACATCACCCTTATAGCAGAAAGCAAAGAAGAACTAAAGAGCCTCTTGATGAAAGTGAAAGAGGAGTGTGAAAATGTTGGCTTAAAGCTCAACATTCAGGAAACGAAGATCATGGCATCTGGTCCCATCACTTCATGGGAAATAGATGGGGAAACAATAGAAACAGTGGCTCATTTTATTTTTAGGGGCTCCAAGGTCACTGCAGGTGGTGATTGCAGCCATGAAATTAAAAGATGCTTGCTCCTTGGAAGGAAAGTTATAACCAACCAAGACAACACATTCAAAGCAGAGACATTACTTTGTCAACAAAGTAATGTCTAGTCAAGGCTATGGTTTTTCCAGTAGCCATGTATGGATATGAGAGTTGGACTATAAAAAAAAGGTGAGTGCCGAAGAATTGATGCTTTTGAACTGTGGTGTTGGAGAAGACTCTTGAGAGTCCCTTGGAGGGCAAGGAGATCCAACCAGTCCATCCTAAAGGAGATCAGTCCTGGGTGTTCATTGGAAGGACTGATGTTGAAGCTGAAACTCCAATACTTTGGCCACCTGATGTGAAGAGCTGACTCATCTGAAAAGACCTTGATGCTGGGAAAGATTGAGAGCAGGAAGAGAAGGGGACTACAGAGAATGAGATGGTTGGATGGCATCACAGACTCAATAGACGTGAGTTTGGGTAAACTCTGGACTTGGTGATAGACAGGGGGGCCTGGCGTGCTGCAGTCCATGGGGAGGCAGAGTCAGACACGACTGAGCAACTCAACTGAACTGAAAAGGGGAAGAGAAAAACCAGCTGAGATCTGGCTGGGCAGCAATCACTGGTATTACTGATACAGTAACTATTGCAGCAAACAGCTCTCTGAGCATGCTTCCCTTTAAACACAGCACTGATGGTAACAGAATATTTTTTACAATCTCTGTAAGCTGATGTTACAGCTAACATTGTAACATTAATCAGTTCCACTCCATATTGGAAATGTCATGCCTCTGGATCATGGGAGCCACCATGCCTTCAGGGGGAAAGTGCTGGGAGAGACATCCACTAACTATCTTCCAAAAAACTTACTCACCTGCTCCGACAGTAAAGCAATATTTTGACAGGCCATGGAAACAGAGTTTCATATCGGTTTAGGGGAGGTGTTTTCAAAAGGGGAAAAAAAAAGAAAACCAGTCACAATGGAAAACCAATGGAATTTTAGGAAATACTTGATATAAGAAAGTGTGGTCTTATATAAGCAGACTCGCTTTCTCACTCAGGGGTCACCCCAATACCTTGGGTCCATCAGAATTTACCCCATACGATCTTTAGGTATGGATGGTACCTAAAGCCATCTCTAAAACCTACAGGCCCATATAAGACCAGCAGAAGGTAAAGGAGAATTAAAACACAGAGAACAGGGGAAAATATTGTTTTATTTCTCCTCACAAAGAAAATCTGGCCATCAATTGTCACCAGGATTCTTGGCATTACGATAAAACATTGTTGCCATTTTTTAACAGCCAGTGGACTGCAGCTATTGGGGAATCCTTTCCTACATTTCACATCACACGCCAGCATGATCACTAATAGTGTTCAGGTGTGTTTGGCCTACACGTGTGTAAGAAGACAGAAGGCCCCCACATTCTGGGATACAGAAAAGCAAGTGGCCCAGAGAGGGGTGGGGATGAAGCAGGGGCAGCAACCAGGAAGGATAAAGAAAGGCCTGGTAACTCTCAGGAAGAGTGGGCTTGAATGGAGCTAAAGCGAGGCAGGTAAGTCAATTTCAAGTCTGAAACCTCCTTAGGATCAGAACTTTGGCAAACACAGGCTGTCCTTCTGAACCGCCTTTCTGCCAGAAAAGATACTCAAGTTTAATTTTTAAATGATCGTTCCTATAGATGAGAGAGAGGATGGCATCCAACCATCTCATTCTTTGGCGATAGAAGAAGGGAAGTCGAGAGAGAGAGAAAACTAGAAAAACCTAGCGGCTCAGAGTGGCTGTTTGCCATGGGGAAATCAAACAGGATGAAATGCAGGGCCAGGAATGGAGTACAAAATTCCCCTCTGGTCTCAACTACCTCCCCCGCTCCATGTATACACGTGTGTGTATTGGTTTCACGAGCATAGTGTGGCCTGGTTCTGCCACTCCAGCATTTCAGCAGTTTGATTCTGCCTGGCCCATGAGTGCCATTTCTGCAAACGTGGTTCGGGGGCCGGATCCAGACCTTGACACAGAGCTCACCTATTTCTTCCTTGATGATCCGCTGGGCTATTCGATCGATGGTTCCCAGCTTGAGCGCAAACGTGTCTAAGTACTCGCCGATGGCTGCGAATTCAAGAGGCCGATTTCTCAGCTTGTAGCCGCCAGCGACATGCTTGACCGACTCGCCCACTCGAGTCAGCAATGCCATCCCTTGCTTCTTGTGGGCGTTCAGGTCCTAAGTATGATACACAAAGAGACAGACTCAAAGGGCTCACCCGCTCACACGGCCAGGATTCGGTAAGCCAATTCCTTGAGGAAATGGAGGACTCTGAAAATGAGGGACTGGGGACTTCCCTGGTGGTCCGGTGGTTCAAAGTCCACCTTGTGATGCAGGAGATATGGGTTCAATCCCTGGCTGGGCAACTAAGCTCCTGTACGCTGCAGTACAACTAAGACGCAACACAGCCAAATAAATAAATATTTTTTTAATTATTAAAAAAGAAAAGTAGCTGAGTTAGGTAAGGCGCTAACCACACACACACACAGACACACACACGTCTCCTCCCCTGTGTCATCGTGGCCACCACGCTCACACCCCTGCACCTGCACACCAGCTCTCTTTTTCCAGAGCTGGACTCCTTCCTTTCCAATAAGGAAGACTGACCCTGCACACGTTCCTTTAATCACAACTGCTGAAAGACAACTTTTTTAAAGAGTCCCTTTCTCCTGTACAAAATATCCTAAATTGTCTTTAGGAGCAAAATTCAAGAGCTGAGATTCATTCATTTATATCCAACCGAAGCCACATAAGGGAAGTAGAGGGTGGGAGGCCATGCGGCAAAACCCAGCCAGCGCTCTGCGATGCCAGAAATCAGGCCAGCGTTCATTCTAGGGAGGAGGAGTTCAGGAGTGACTGGGAGCGGGGGCTTCCAGGGTGCTGGAGATTTTCTGTCTTGATACAAGCAGTGATCACAAAGGGTGTGCTCATTTTCTGATCACTTATTGAGCTATGATTGGCTTACTTTTTTGGACGTGTGTTCTCCTTCAATAACAAAACTGAAGACATGTTAAACATCAGTTCATCTTGCTTGCTCACATAAAAAAACCACACATACAAAAAAAAAAAATACCTTCCTCCTTATTTTTCACACAAATTCCTAGTGACCAGGGGTCCAAGCTTTCTCCTGCTTTGTCCCTTTATTCAATAAAAATGATGAAACTTGAGGGCTTGCCTGGATGAAGAACCTGCAAACTGGGTGAAACACTGTGTTGTACTTCTGGAGAACAGGGGGGGACTTTACTTTGTGTTTACTCTGTAAGAACTGTGCCTGAGGAGCAGTTCACCAGGAAATACTCATTTTTAAAAGAGAACACAAGTTTGACCTCTGGAGGGAAGGCTTCCAGGGAAAAGAGAAGATGAATAAGAATGTCATCCAGGAGGCTGAGTGCCAACTGAGGTTTGAGAAAAAGGGAAAAAAAACCCAAAACTGCAACACTGGCAGACTTTGGCATGTGGTCCTCACTGTCTGCAGAACGGCATCCCCTCTAAGGTCTTTACATCAGGTGACGCTGTTTGTAAATATTTCTCAACATGGGATTTTGAAAAAGAAAACTGGAAAGTACCTGGACCTCAATATCCTTGCCAACGCGGGGGGAATTACCTATGGCCTGAACATGAGACTGGGAGGCATGAGCGTAAACGGATGGGGGCGGAAGACAGCTGGCACGGGAGTCTGAACCCAAGCGCTCACTTCTGCAGTCAGAGTGCAGCACCTCGGGTTCTGGACCAGTTCTGCCAAGAGGGGCGTCCCGCGACTCGTCAGGGGGTGCCACCGGAGTCTGCGGCATCCCACAGGCCTGGGGCCGTCATGTTCCCGCTGTCGTTTGTTTCCAGAAATTTTTTTATTTCCCTTTTTATTTCCTCAGTAACCTTTCCGTTATTTAGACATCTATTGTTTAATCTCCATGTGTTTGTGTTTTTTACAGCTTTTTTCCCCCCTGTAATTGATATCTAGTCTCATAGCATTGTGGCCAGAAAAGATGCCTGATGTGATTTCAATGATGCCTGAATAATGATTTCAGTTTTCTTAAATTTACTGAAGGGGAGATGGCCAACTTGAGTCTGACTATGTAGAATCCAGCACCTGTGTCTGTCCTAACTCTATCCCTGGCGAGTGCCTGGAAAATGCCCACCTGCTAGGAACTTGGCTGCAGGTAAGTAATGCTATATTCATTGGAAAGACGGATGCTGAAGCTGAAATTCCAATGCTTTGGCCACCTGGTGCAAAGAGCTGACTCATTAGAAAAGACCCTGATGCTGGGAGGGATTGAGGGCAGGAGGAGAGGGGAACAACAGAGGATGAGATGGCTGAATGTCAACACTGACTCAATGGACAGGGGTTTGGGTGGACTCTGGGAGTTGGTGATGGACAAGGAGGCCTGGCGTGCTGCAGTTCATGGGGTCGCAAAGAGTAGGACACAAATGAGCGGCTGAACTGAACTGCAGTAATGCTAAACTCCTCTTGGTCAGGTGGTCTGATACCCAGGAAAACTGGCCTCAGGAGCCACAAAGACCTAGTTTACATCCAGTGAGGCCAGCTGAACTCAAACACACATCCTGAGCTTCAGTCTCCTCACCCATGAAATGAGACTCTGAGCCAACACTCACAAGGTTCCTGTGAAAAATGTCCTTACCAAACACTCAATGAACATTCTTGCCCTTTCATGCCCACTGTTATCAGAATGGCCTCGTCCAGTAATATTGCTGGTAAGTGTTCAGGAAAACATCTCTGCTTTTGGCAAGTGAAAATAGTGTAAATTCCTCAGCTGCTGCAGGGGGGATAGTTCTGAATTCTAACCCGGAAACCATGCCAGGGCAGATGAGCACCAAGGAAAAACACTAAAGACACAAACCCAGAGCAATTCTATGTCGCCCACTAACTAGGTGTGCCTTGGAGAGAGCAGAACACTTTTTAAGGGAGAGTAGAAAGAATGCTAACTTGGGGGAGGAATATGAAAGGGTCTGCCTCACCTTGGCAGTAAGGAAAACATTGAAGTGTTCATTGAAGGAGAGCACAGGGTGATCTGTAATTCTTTTCAGGAATTTATCCAAAGCTTTTCTTCTGGTCTCCACAAACTCTTCTGAAAATCGATCCACGACACCTTTCACCACAAACTTCTCAGGAAGTGGCTACAATGACAAGAAGAAAAATATTCAGAATAATTGATAGGGAGGTGCAAAGAAAGACGAGGCTAGCAAATAAGTCCATCCATCAAGACGGACTTTCTTCAATCAGTTAGGTCTTTATGTAGTCATCAGTATAAACAAGTCTGAGAAAAATGCTGCTGCTGCTGCTAAGTCACTTCAGTCGTGTCCGACTCTGTGTGACCCCATAGACGGTAGCCTACCAAGCTCCCCTGTCCCTGGGATTCTCCAGGCAAGAACACTGGAGTGGGCTGCCATTTCCTTCTCCAGTGCATGAAAGTGAAAGGGAAGTTGCTCAGTCGTGTCCGACTCTTCGCAGCTCCATGGACTGCAGCCTACCAGGCTCCTCCGTACATGGGATTTTCCAGGCAAGAGTACTGGAGTGGGGTGCCATTGCCTTCTCCGAGAAAAATGCTGATGGAGTAAAATTACAACTACATTGTCAATATCATAATAATAATTTAAAAATGAAACAGTAGAGCACAGTCTCTGGAACACCAAAAATAGTCAGGTAACATCTACCAGTAAATCCAGTTGTTATCTTTACGCTGCTTGATGCACAGGTGACCAAGTGGGAAAGTTAGGGCAAGATAAGACAGACAGGAGTGCTCGCTTCGGCAGCGCGTATACTAAAGCTGGAACGATGCAGAGAAGATTAGCATGGCCCCTGCACAAGGATGACAGCAAATTCGTGGGAGTTGGTGTTGGACAAGGAGGCCTGGGTGCTGGGATTCATCGGGTCGCAAAGAGTCGGACACGACTGAGCGACTGAAGTGAACTGAATTGAAGGGAATTTGGGGAGAGAATTTCCCAGCTGTTCAGTGGTTAGGACTTTGTGCTTCTCTCTTACAAAAAGAAAAGAGAAAGAAAAAAATTTGGGTAAAGAAAAATACATCACATTGCATCTAAGGTAACTTCAGTGAGATACTTTAATATCAACAAGGGATGATACCAAAGTAAGAACAGATTAAGCTAGTTTTCATATTATTTTTGAAAAAAATGTAAAACATGAAATATGCATATCTGAAGCATAGATCAATCTAAGTATATATTTTCTTTAATTAAAATTGAAAGAGACACATGTACCCCAATGTTCATTGCAGCATTGTTTATAATAGCCAGGACATGGAAACAACCTAGATGTCCATCAGCAGATGAATGGATAAGAAAGCTGTGGTACATATACACAATGGAGTATTACTCAGCCCTTAAAAAGAATACATTTGAATCAGTTCTAATGAGATGGATGAAACTGGAGCCGATTATACAGAGTGAAGTAAGCCAGAAAGAAAAACACCAATACAGTATACTGACACATATATATGGAATTTAGAAAGATGGTAATGATGACCCTGTAAGTGAGACAACAGAAGAGATACAGAGGTATAGAACGGACTTTTGGCCTCTGAGGGAGAGGGGGAAGGTGGGATGATTTGGGAGAATGGCATTGAAACATGTATACTATCAGGTAAGATACAAATTGCCAGTCTATGTTCAATACAGGATACAGGATGCTTGGGGCTGGTGCATGGGATGATCCAGAGAGATGATGTGGGGTGGGAGGTGGGAAGGGGCTTCGGCATTGGGAGATCGTGTACACCTGTGGCTGATTCATGTCAATGTATGGCAAAACCAATACAGTATTGTAACATAGAATAAAGTATTAAAAAAAAAAAAAGACAGGAAAGGAGCCAGACACAAGCATATTATTTAAATATCTTAAGATTCTTCTTCCAGTTCAAAGAATAAAAGAATTGGGTAAATGAAAAAATAAGCATATTAGGGAAACCCCTGTGTCTATAAAATACCCTATTTTCCAAAGCCCTTTTTTTTGTTCAGGTTTATGTTTAAAAGTTCTTAATGATGTAACTTCCTTTACTCCTTACTTGAATTCCTCCATTGTATTTACTTTGAGCGAACATTGTGGGCAATTTAATACTACCTGGCCGCCAAGGGATCTTTGAGCTCTAACCTATTTCCGCAGCTGCTTCATTAAAAGGCCTTTCTCATTACTACCACCACAGGGAAAGGGAGTATCCACTAATGCACAGTTTGGAAGTGTTTCGATTATGAAATATTAAAAGAACACTTACATTTTTAAAAGGTTAAGTGACCCAGTAGACATTTGTCCAAAGGAGACATACAAATGGCCACAATGCACATGGAAAGATGCTCGACATTATCAGTCATTAGGGAAATACACACCAAAATCCCAGGGGCATACCACTTCACCAGGATGGCATCTCACTAGGATGACCATAATAGAGACGGAGAAAGACAGGAAAGGAAAAGAAACAATAAGTGCTCTGAGGAGACCGAAACACTGGAACAAGCATTTAAGTCTGCAACCTCCTTATTAAAAGGTTAAGTGACCCAGTAGACATTTGTCCAAAGGAGACATACAAATGGCCACAATGCACATGGAAAGATGCTCGACATTATCAGTCATTAGGGAAATACACACCAAAATCCCAGGGGCATACCACTTCACCAGGATGGCATCTCACTAGGATGACCATAATAGAGACGGAGAAAGACAGGAAAGGAAAAGAAACAATAAGTGCTCTGAGGAGACCGAAACACTGGAACAAGCATTTAAGTCTGCAACCTCCTTAAATTCTGTAATATGTCTATAAAGAAATTTGTTTTCTTTTAAGTTATAAGCCCCTAAGCATATGCGTGCACACACACACACACACACACACACGTACACAAATGTTGAAATAAGATACATGAATAAGAACTTTGCCCCCAAAAGTAGAATCCTAAGCACTTAACAGTAGGGCAAGCCAAGAAGCAACCCAGATTTTATAACAGAAGATATCTGAAATATTTAGGAACTGGCAATATCAGCACTCCTGGAAAAGAAGCACTTGGGTATGAGAGAATTCAACAGCCTCAACCTGAAGTGCTTTGGAAAGACCATATGTTTTTGATCTCAAGAGTCAAGACTCTACTGGGTACCACCTTTGCCTCCAGGCCTCAGCTTGCTGCAGAGAACATCCCCGTGCCCAGAGCTAACCATTCCATCTGTGTCCATTAGTTCACTGTCTTGCACCTGTCCTCAATCACTTACACCTTCTCTGCCGTTTGTCTTCAACATGTGACCCAGCTCTATTCTCAGTCTACAAAAATACGGTTGGTTCTCATGCTACTGACCGTGAAAACAACAAACAAACAACTATCTCTTAACCTTACATCTTCTCCATCTCCTTCCCGTCTCATTCAACCTTTTTGAAAAGAATCATTTACCTTTACTTTCATTCTTTCCCCTTGATTTCTCCAGCCCTAGCCTTTCTTACCCTGAAATGAAGCCATCTGTGGTACGACCTTCAAGGCTGCATTTCTCTGCCCCATCCCTGCCTAATGCAGAAACCACTCTTCTCAAATCATCAGAACTTTCTAATTACCAAATCCAGTGACATTTTAATCTCATGAGTCCTGCTGAGCATACTCTCCCTCTGCTTACACTGAACAAGAATCAGGGGAAAGGTCTAATGAGCAAATAAGTAGTTAGGTATCCCACATTTCACACAACAGACAACCTTCTGAAAAGAGTTATCCATTCTTCAGATTTAGTACCTTGAACGTGGTTTAATGAACCAAAGAAGCTTGCTAGGTAAAGGAACCTGGGAATGAATCCTTCTGCAAACAGAATTTCCTTCCATAATAAACAATCTTATCATCAAATGTCTGTGGCTTCATAAATTTGTTTCTTCCCATTTCAAGCTTCCTTAAAAGAATACACCTACTCTCTTCCTCACCCTTATAATTACCTACTGGGTTGTTTACGCACAAGAATCTGAAGTGAAAGTCACTCAGCTGTGTCCTACTCTTTGTGACCCCATGGACTATACAGGCCATGGAATTCTCTAGGCCAGAATGCTGGAGTGGGTAGCCTTTCCCTTCTCCAGGGGATAGAGCCCAGGTCTCCCGCATTGCAGGTGGATTCTTTACCAGCTGTGCCACAAAGGAAGCCCAAAATTACTGGAGTAGGTAGCCTATTCCTTCTCCAGAGGATCTTCTGGACCCAGGAATTGAACCCAGGTCTCCTGCATTGCAGGCGGATTCTTTACCAACTGAACTATCAGGGAAGCCCATATATGAATCTGGATTGCTGGTCAAGTCGAGGGTAACTATACCCTGTAAATGAAATAATACAAGTGAAGAGCTCAACACTGCTCCCAGCACATGGTAGATGTCAAATGAATGCCAACTATTTGTATTAACTCGTAAATTCTGAGGACAGAAAGCGAAAAAGGAAGTGGACTAAACAGCAGCACTTCCATATATGTTTCAAGCCAAAGTATTTAAAAAAAAAAATCACCTGGGATAACATTTCAAATCCACTAGGATGGCCATAAAAGGAGGGAAAGAAAGGAAAACCACAAGTGTTGGCACGTGTATAGAGAAACGGGAATTCTCACACGCTGCTGGCAGGCGTGTAAAACGGCACAGCCACGGGCACAACAGTTTGGCAGCTTCCCAAAAACTTAAACTTGGAATTACCATATGATCCTAGCAATTCTATTCCTTGGCATATAGCCAAAATCACTGAAAGCAAGTTTTCACACAAAAACTTTCACACAAAAACACAAAATGTTCAAACAGCATTATTCATAATATTTGGGCTGGGGAAAAAGAAGGGATTGGATGGGACTACTTAATGGGTATGGGACTTCTTTTTGGGATGACGAAAATATTCAGAAATTAGATAGTGATGGTGATTCAAAACACTGTGAATATAATAAAAGCCACAGAATTATACACTTTGGTGAATTTTAGGTTATGTAAATTTTATCTTAATTTTAAAAGATTGAAGGATGGAACCTGATGTCAGAGAGGAGAGGAGAGGAGATGCAATGCCACTGGCTTTGAAGATGGAGCTAGGGGCCTGAGCCAAGCAATGCAGGCAGCCTCCAGAAGATGGAAAAGGGAAGGAAAAATCCCCCCTAGAAACTTCAGAAGGGATACAGCCCCGTGTATACTAATATACCAACTATTCTGCTAAGCCGCCTGCAGTGCAGGAGACCTAGGTCCAGAAGATCCGCTGGAGAAGGAGTAGGCTATCCACTCCAGGATTCTTGATATTAATCCATGAAGACTGATTTTGCACTTTTGACTTCCAGAACTATTAGATAAAAAAATCTTAAGTCACTTTTTTGAAAAAGAAAAAAATCACCTGGTGTGGGGATGAGGGAGTGGGTAGGGACAGAGATGAAGCAAGACTGGTCACGAGTTGATCTGTGCTGAGACTAGGTGATGAGTACATTGAGGGGTCACACTGCACTGAAGCAACTTTGACATTTTCCATAATGAAGTTTTTAAAAAACTCCACATATATATATATATGTTAGAACCTTCAAAAATCCTATTTGCAAAACGTTACAATAATCTATTAAATATATCAAGGTTTAATCTTAAAACATTTACATTTTAGAGCACTAAATCCTCTGGTAAAGTACTTTCATATGTACCGCACTTTATGTTAGTTTATAAGAAAGTATTTTATAATCTATGAAATAAAAGTGTAGTAGACTGTCTCAGAAAAGCTACTGTTTCTGGGTAGGAAATCTGGACAAAGATTTCAACTGCTCAGACTTTATGTGTCTAACGTCCTCTTGTCATTTTTTAAATTGCTTCTTCTATGCAATTTGACAGATATTTACTGCATAGCCGCTACGTGACAGAGAACTATTTTTCCTATTCATATCAAACTAACAGAAAATATTGCTCCTAACCAAAAATAAATAAAAGAGCATCAAAATTAAAAGGAAATCTTAACCATCTGAAACAACATAGATGGACCTGGAGGGTATTATACTAAGTGAAATAAGTCATACAGAGAAAGAAAAATACTGTATGATGTCACTTATATCCCCGTGATCACATGCAGCTGTGAGAGCTGGACCGTGAAGAAGGCTGAGTGCTGAAGAACTGATGCCTTTGAACTGTGGCGCTGGAAAAGACGCCTCAGACTCCCCTGCACAGCAAGGAGATCAAACCAGTCAATCTTAAGGGAAATCAACCCTGAATACTCATTGGAAGGACTGATGCTGAAGCTGCAACTCCAGTATTTTGGTCATCTGATGCGACAGCTGACTCACTGGAGAAGTCCCTGATGCTGGTAACGACTGAGGGCAGAAGGAGAAGATAGCGTCAGAGGATGAGATGGCTGGATCACCGGTGCAACGGACATGAACTTGGGCAAACTTCAGGACATGGTGAGGGACAGAGAGGCCTGGCATGCTGCAGTCCATGGGGTCGTAAAGAGTCAAACAAGACCGGGAGGCTGAACAACAACAACATCACTGATTCGTGGAATCTAAAAGGTACAACAAGCTAGTGACTGTAACAAAAACAGAAGCAGACTCACAGATACAGAGAGCAGCTAGCAGTTACCAGTGGGCAGAGAGGAGAGGCGATTACAGGAGGAGGAGATAAGAGGTGCAAACTATTAGGTGCAAAATAAGCTATAGGAATATATTGTACAACACTGGAAATGCAGCCAATGTTCTACGGTAACTATAAGTGGAGCAGAACCTTTAAAAACTGTGAATAACTACACTGTACCCCTGTCATTTATAGAATATTGTGCCTCAGCTACACTTTAATAAAATTTAAAAACAAAATTTGTTCCTATGAAGAACAGTCACCAAACCTGATTTAATTCAAGGTTCAACCAGTGAATTCACTGCTTATTAACTTACGTGCTTGATCAGCTAAAGCACATATATTGAACAGTACAAAAAAAGGAACCAACTAAAGAGTAAAGTGAGACATTTTACTGGTTATTTCATATTAAGAAAAACAAACACCACATTACAAATTTCCCCTTATTAATTCCTATGCATTTACTGCTACCCAAAACATAAATGGGTCCGTAATACACACAAATGCAGCCTTCTAGAAAAGCTCCCATCATAAATACTGAAGCAAGCTTTAAATTTCTGAGTGAAATTAAAAACTAAAGATTTTAATAAATGTATTTGCTTCATCTCCAAAATCTGTGCCCATCGAGTCATGAAGTCTCTCTGCTGTGTAATGAGCTGTGCCCTAGTTAATGAAGCAGTGTTAAAGCCAACTTCCAAGACAAAATGTAAATTAAAAAGTAAAAACCACGTCACAGTGAACTCTGGTGGCTCCCACTGTCAGATTACAAAGAAAAGCAAAGTGAACTGCCGTTACGAGATGACAAACACACCCATCCAGCACACCTCTAGCTTTAGGGTGCCATTTGAAAAACAACTGATTGTTTCTGCTTTTCAAATCCCAGAAAAGCTAAGCAATATAAAAAGAGAAATTTTCTTTGCAGTACTAGAGAATATAATGGTACTGTTAATAGGACAGAATTTGCTAAAGACACAAAGCAGAAAAGACAGGGTTGAGAGAAAAACGCATCACCATTAACCATCTCGTGATACTGTTTCGGCAAAAGTCGACTTGGGAAGTAAGGGGCTGAGCCCCCCTGGGAGAGCCCCAGAAGCCACCAAGTTCAGAGCCACTGGGGCTGAAAACCGAGCGAGCCTCAGGGCAGCAATGGGAAGAAACAAATGAAAGAACTTGGGGGCCTCCCCAGAACCACGGTCTGGCTGGCTGTTTGTCTACCATTTCACATGGCTCCAGTGAAGCCCTCCAAAAAGTGGGAACTTGATCTCTGTGCTCCTAACATAAGCAATAGGCTCTGAAAGCTCAGGAATTCTCACAAAGTTTTACGCATAGCTGACTAAAATTGGCAAAAAAAAAAAAAACCCAGCAGAAAATCCATTTCTCCACCATCATTCCCAATTTTCCCGCTGATTCACTAAAGTTCTAACGTTCACTTGAAAAATAAAGCATGTGCAAATAGCCAGAAAAACTTGGAAAACAAAGAATACTGTGGGTAGAGATAGGGACCTATCCAACCAGATGCTGATACATTCTGTAAACTTATAATAATTCAATAGTGTAGCAGGGATACCACACTATAGAGATCAATGAACCAGAAGGTTCAGAAACAGCCCAAGACTATACAAATCTAATGCATGCCAGAGTCTAACACACGAGCTATGATATTGGTGACTGACTACTCCTGAGTGGTTGTGGGACAACTCACCATCTGAAAAAAACAATATCTCCCCATCTCACGTCCAAATACACTCCAGCTTTTAGCACTAAACACAAGGACATAAAAGTAATAGAAGAAAATATATTACTATTTTTTTTTAAACATCCTAGGTTAGAAACAAGCTTCAAAGCCAGAAACTGGGAAAAATTACCATGGCTGGGAGGGAAGGGATTATTATCTATTACAGAGTCAAGTTGAAGAAAAAAGGTAACTAAGAAAAAAATAGATATTCTCAACTGGGTTAATGTCCTTTGCAGATATACAGAATATTCACAAAACAATGAGGATAAAAAATTTTCAAATGAAGAGGCAATAAAGGAAATGCCAACCTCCAGTAAAGTCACAGGAAGATATCCAGCTTCACTAATTGGATAATGAAAACTAACCGTACAAAAACAAACTCAAAATAGGTTAAAGACCTAAATATAAGAGCTAAAATTATAACAATTTCAGTGAGCCACAGAGATGTAAATCTCTATGATCTGCGATAAGGCAGTGGTTTCTTATCTAAAACACCAAAAGCATACACAAAGTACAACCGGTAAACTGGACTTCATTAAATTTTTAAAACTTTGTACTTCACAGGATACTGTCAAGAAAATAAAGAGACAAGTCACTAAGTGGGAGAACATTTTTGCAAATCATATACCTGAAAAGGGACTAGCATCCAGATTATATAAAGAACCGTTTTAATGCAATAATGAAAGGACAGCCCGGTGCTGGAGAAGACTCTTGAGAGTCGCCTGGACGGCCGGGACCAAAGCAGCCCATCCTGAAGGAAGTCCGCCCTGAATCCTCACTGGAAGGACTCGTGCTGAAGCTCCAAAGCTTCGGCCTCCTGATGCAAAGAGACGACTCCCTGGGAAAAAGGCTGGGGAATGTTGGAAACTGGGAAATGCTGGGCAAGACGGAGGTAGAAGAAGGGAGCGAACGAGGATGAGATGGTTGGATGTTAGCTGTCAGGGGAATGCAAATCAAAACCACAGAGAGATATCAATCCATCCCCATTCAGTTCAGTTTAGTTCCGTCGCTCAGTCGTGTCTGACTCTTTGAGACCCCATGAACCGCAACATACCAAGCCTCCCTGTCCATCACCAACTCCCAGAGTCCACCCAAACCCATGTCCACTGAGTCAGTGATGACATCCCACCATCTCATCCTATCGTCCCCTTCTCCTCCTGCCCTCGGTCTTTCCCAGCATCAGGGTCTTTTCCAATGAGTCAGCTCTTCGCATCAGGTGGCCAAAGTACTGGAGTTTCAGCTTTAACATCAGTCTGTCCAAAGAACACCCAGGACTGATCTCCTTTAGGAGGGACTGGTTGGATCTCCTTGCAGTCCAAGGGACTCTCAAGAGTCTTCTAAGGTGGCTCTTATCAAAAAGAAAGGTTATAACCAGGGCTGATGCAGACGTGGAGGAAACAGAACCCTTATACACTGCTGGCGTGAACAGAAAATGAAGCAGCCACTTTGGAAAACAGTCCTGCAGTTCCTCAAAAGGTTAAACACACAGTTAACACGATTCAGGAATTATAGTCTTAGGTATACACCCGAGAAAAATGAAAACATATGTCCACACAATAACTCACACATGAACGTTCACAGCAGCATTACTCATGGCAGCCAAAAAGTGGCAACAACTCAGCTGTCCATCAAAGGCAGCGAACAGAGAAACCGTGATATATCCATAGAAGGGGCGTTCATCTGACAGCAAAAACAAAGCACTGACTGATGCGAGCTAGAACATGAGTGAACACTGAAAACATTACGCTACAGGAAAAACTGTCACAAAAGTCCACTGTATATGATTCTCCTTCTATCAAACGTCCAGAAATAGGCACACCTACAGAGACGGAACATAGAGCAGTGGTCGCCAGGCACTGGGGAAGACAGGGTTTGGAATTGACAGGCAAGGATTAAGAGGTTTCTTCTAGGGATCATGAAAAGGTTCTAAAACTGATCTGCTGATGGCTCTATGAATACCCTAAAAGCTCTTGACTTGTATTTTCAAATGAGTGAATTGTATGGTATGTTAATCAGAACTCAATAAAGCTTTTCTAAAAAAAAAATGAAAATTTAAACAATAACTATGCTATATGTTTACTGGGTCTCCCTCTGATAATAAACTCTCCTGGCTAGGAGTCTTTGTCCATCTCATAATCCCTCACCTTCCCAAGGGCTGTAAAAGGACCAATACAAAGTTGATTATTAACAACAAACAATCACCTCCTAGAAAAGCTGCTGTAAAGTGAACTTCTGGGGGAAAAAAGTGGTTTGTTTCCAGTTTGACTTTCATGTTTAATCAGAGATGCTCTCCTCCTCCCCAGATACGCACTAAGAATTTACGAAGAAATTTAAATCTCTACGTGCCTCAAAAGCACCTTCTACTCAATGCTTCCACCTAGACCAAAGGAAACCAGACTTACAGATACTGGTTAAAGATAACAGACTTAAAAATTCACCTTGGGCATTCTGGAAGACTTCCAGTCTCCTAATTCTGGCTTGTGTCTACACATGCGGCTACTACGTTTTACCAGCAGGTGTCGCTGTCTAACTTTGATCTTTAAGAGCGGACCATCAAATTCACCTAGTTGCCAGGAGGTGGCGCATTAATTCCCCTTATGCATAGTATGAAGTATAAAGAGCAACTTTCTACAGAGAAGGAGAGAAAAAAAGGGTAACTGTACGGTGGAAAAACCTGACAAGCATTACCTCAAATCAGGTGAACAAGACTAACATCCACAGTGATAAATACTGTTAATGACAGTATGTACCCTTTCGTGACGTAATGAGGATTGTACTTAACCTCTGTGCTTTTCCTCCACAATACACATCACATCTGACTAACTGCGAGCAAAACACCAGACAAATCTCAACTGAGGGACATTCCACAGAAAGCCTGACCAGTGCTCCTCAAAGCGATCCAGGTCATCCCAAACCAGGAAAGCCTGAGAAACCGTCACAACCGAAAGAGCCTGGGACCAAGGAAACGGCACTGTAAAGTGTACTCATTCGTTATTGAGACAAACGTGCCGTGCTAAAAGAAGACGCTTATAATAAGCCAGACTGGCCGTGGGTCTATGAGAACTCACTGTGCTGTCTTCTCAGTAAATCTGTAAATCTGAAACTCTTCTAAAATAAAAGTCTATTTAAAAAATATTCACTAGCCGCCAATTTTGCCAAATTAATATCTTTAAGGGATACTTTCAACTGCTTACAAACTATTGGCTTTTTTTTTTTCTTTTGGCATGTCTTTAAGTGATCAGAAAAAGGAAAAGGGAAACTTTAGGCTTCAAGAGCAGAGGGAA
>SJYC01036488.1:0-62902 GCA_006408675.1 Madoqua kirkii | reverse complement strand
ACCTTGCTTATAGTTTCCTTTGTTGTGGCAGTTTCTTTTCTAACTGTATATTCTCAATACTGGTTATCTTTGATGGAATTATAATTGAAAAATAGTATATCTGTTTTGTTTATTTAATGACTGTTTCAACTGAATATCTTTTAGAATACTTGTTGGCTGTATATTTTTCTTCTTTTGTTAGAGAAGTTTATTTTTAATTTGTGAGTCCAGGCTTTTCCATTTGTGAAAAATGCCTTAGAGCCACTTGCTGCTGCTGCTGCTGCTGCTAAGTCGCTTCACTCGTGTCTGACTCTGTGCGACCCCATAGACAGCATTTAACCTATCATAATTGCCAAATAGCTTTTATTAAACACAATTTTTAAAATTTTTAAATAGTCAAATTTATCCATTTTTTCCCCTTTAGGGTTGCTACTTTTAGTGTCACTGGTAAGAAGGCTGCCCCTATTGTAAGCTTTTAAAAACATCTGCCTTAATTATCCCCTTTATTTGCGGCTTACGTGTGTGTGTGTGTTCAGTCACTCAGTCATGTCTGACCCTTTGCAAACCCATGGACTGTATAGCCCACCAGGCTCCTCTGTCCATGGAATTTTCCAGGTAAGAATTTTCCAGCAGGTTGCCACTCCTACTCCAGGGGGTCGTCCTCACCCAGGAATTGAACCCGCACCTCCTGAGTCTCCCGTACTGGCAGGAAAATTCTTTACCACTGTGGCACCCGGGAAGCCCCTGTATGTATCTGTCTTTAACTGCTTCTATTCTATGTCTAGGACTCTATCACTAGAAAATACTTTTTAAAATCATGGCAAAGATAGTTGTATAATGATGTTCACTGCAATATTATTTAAAATAAATTCAAAGAAACTAAATATCCAACAGTAAAAAAAATGGTCAAGGAAATTATGGTATAATATTCTAAAGTTACAGTAAAAATGCCTACAAGACATTTTTAACAACAAAAATGTTCCAATATAGTTTTAAGAAAAAAGCAGGGTACAAAATTGTATATGATTTCATCAGTATTAAAATTTTGGACATGAAAAGTTATAAATCTAGAACTGATAATGACAACTATCTACAGTCAACTTTACTTCCAAACTTTCTAATATTCTCATATAATACTTTTAATAGTTACAAAAAAACAACCTGCTCATTTTTAAAAATAACTCATTTAAGGACAGAGGACTTAAGAAATCAGTGAAACTTGTTTGATGCTTTGGAAAGCAGTAACATTAAAAAAAAAAAGATCATCATAAAACAGAAAAGATACTACGATTGCTGACCCAATATTTATTTTACTTATCTTTACCATTTCTTATTCTAGAAAAGATACAGTGATACTTGGAATATGATCAAGTGACATAAATTAGAAGTAGGTGAGCAAGACAGAGGAAAAATAAGGACAGAAAGAAAAAGTAGAGCTGAGAATGAGGCTAGCAACACGCACACACCTTGGAATTCTGCATGCTTGTTAAAACTGGGCCACAGACATTACTGTGAATTTCTGGAGGGAAATCTGGTCTGTTGTAAGACACACAGTGCTCGTAAAAGATGCAGGTCAGTAAAACCCCAACTCTGAGTCTGTAGTAAAATTTTCCTCTCTGAAATTCAGGGTCTAACTTAGAAAAATAAAGTACTAATAAGTGTTTATCTCTATTTTTCTAGTATCTGTAGTCAACAAAACAATAAAAAAGGAAATGTACACCCACGATCCCATGATGAGAGGCGACCACTTCACACCTGTGTTCCACAGTCTAGAATGTTCCACAAAGACCACCAGATCATGTGTACACACCTAAAGTCAGATCTACAAATAGGCAACCGAGCACAAGAGTGGTAATAAAGAACATCCATTTTCACCGTTGCACCCTACGAATATCTCCTTGGTCACTCTTAAGCATCTCCACGCCGTTTTGTTAACACTCTGAAAGACTAAGCACAGGGCCACAGTAAAATCAACCACCCAGGAGCTCACCCAGTCCCCTGGGCCTCATCTTCCCACAAAAGAATGTCTCTTTACTCCCTAGGGGCTGATGGGCCCAGTGGCTGTGGACTGAAGCTTCTCCCAAGAATTTTCATTAAATTCAAAACTTAGAGTCCTTTCACTCTAGAGAGATTCAGTCTTTTGTAATAAATGCCATCTATCTAGGCCACAGCTGGATCCTAAGAAGCCTAAGCAACTCCCTCCCTGTAGAAAGGACCTCCTCCCTTATCAAATGGTAGCCAGCTCATCTCATTCTTGGAGAAGGCAATGGCACCCCACTCCAGTACTCTTGCCTGGAAAATCCCATGGACGGAGGAGCCTGGTGGGCTGCAATCCATGGGGTTACTGGGAGTCGGACACGACTGAACGACTTCCCTTTCACTTTTCACTTTCATGCACTGGAGAAGGTAATGGCAACCCACTCCAGTGTTCTTGCCTGGAGAATCCCACGGACGGGGAGCCTGGTGGGCTGCCATCTATGGGGTCGCACAGAGCCGGACACGACTGAAGCGGCTTAGCAGCAGCAGCAGCAGCATCTCATTCTGCTTCAAAGCCCGCAGCGCTTGGCACACCTGAAAGATACCTGAAGAGGCCTCTGGCTGCCTCCCCCGGCGCTTCCATCTGCCTCCTCCTTAGATCCTTCCACCTGGTTCCCTGGGACTCCTGTTCCCTAAGTAACAGTCCTGCAGTCCCCCGACCCTGAATGCCGGCTCTCCCGAGACCACACCCCGCCCTCCACCCTGCTGTGCCATCAGGCGGAAGGCGGCAGGCGGACTCCCATCTCACAGACCTCTGAGAGCCGCTGGTGCCGCCTCCCGTACCCCACCACGCCCCGAAAATCCTTGAGAGGCCCTGCAGAGGTCAGGACACACACCTCTCTCCTCTCCTCGCGGTGTCACCCGCTGACACGCCAGCCCTTCTGCTGACTCCTTGACAACACCCGGCTCTCAGGCTCCGTAACGGGGCTGCCCTCCAGACCCAGGTGCTCCCACACACAACACCCACCTCCAAGCCAACAACACCTCACCCCATGCCCACGGCCACCCCACAGATGTTGCCATCACGCTGAAATTCAGACACCTGCCTTGCTAACTGGCACCTCCTAGAGTACAGACTCTTCCATTTCCCAGTACCCCCGTTTATTCAGCCTCGGGATCTACAGTTCCTGACAATCCATCCACTCTTGTCTTTACTTCTTCCTTATTCAGCCGTCAGTTCCATGATGAATCACTTCAACCTCTTACCTGCTGATATCCTAAATGCCCATTCCAAGCTGTCATTTATGCATGCATGCTAAGGCGCTTCAGTCCTGTCTGACTCTTTGCAACCCTATGGACTGTGGCCCTCCAGGCTCCTCTGTCCGTGGGATTCTCCAGGCAAGAATACTAGAGTGTGTTGCCATGCCCTCCTCCAGGGGATCTTCCCAACCGAGGATCGAACACGCATCTATGTCTCCTGCACTGGCAGGCAGGTTCTTTGCCACCAGCGCCACCTGGGAAGCCCATCATCTAAGCAGCTCTGGCAAAAATGCAACCACCTACTGCCTGCTTTTCCAGACTTAGGCACTGTCTGAAGGAAAAACAAAATCAGGGAAACACACTGAAATCATGAATTCTACAACTGGACCCGAAACACTGCCAAGCAATCTCTGGATACTTCCTTAGTCAATTCTCTTCCCCATTTTTCATGAGTTAATGCAAAGTTTTGAACGCTTCTAAGCCCCGCTTTAAAACCTCCCCCTTCACTCTTTGTAAAGACTTGGTCATCTCTTTATGGGAAAACTGCAGATATAAGCAAAGACTCCCTCAACTTCCTGCCACAAAAGAACTCCTACTTCCCTTTTTCCTCCAGAAACAATGGGAAAAGCAGGCCTCCCTCAGTGGAGGCTGTTCCTTCCCCCAGTTCTGCTCAGGACTCTCTCCCCCCTCCTCCTCAGTGGCTTCCATCCTTACCTCCAACCTCCAACCCAGTTCTTCTCTACCAACATTGGCCACGTGGCACTTATACAAGTCCCTTCCGTCCTAACAGAATGCCTCTCCCCTCAAAGCCACAACCCCACTACAGCCACTATTCCTCTCCTTACTTTCATTGCCAAACGGGGTGCTGTGCCACCCCCGCAGCGGAACTGCTCTCACCTTCGTCACCAACAGCCTCTGGTCATGAAGTCTAACATTCGCTCTGTACTCCTGACATATAACTTGACCTCAGCAGCATTTCGCCTCTGTTGACCACTGAGGCATTTGAAGAGAGGAATTAATTGGGGCATAAGCCTTGGGCTCCAAAATCACGGCATATTATGACTGTAGCCATGAAATTAAAAGATGCTTGCTCTTTGAAAGGAAAGTCATAAAAAACCTAGACAGCATATTAAAAAGCAGGGACAACACTTTGCTGACAAAGGTATGTATAACCAAAGTTATGGTTTTTCCAATAGTCATGTACAGATGTGAGAGTTGGACCATAAAGAAGGCTGAGTGCCAAAGAACTGAAGCTTTTGAACTGTGGTGCTGGAGAACACTTTTGAGAGTCCCTGGGACTGCAAAGAGATCAAACTAGTCAATCCTAAAGGAAATCAGTCCTGAATATTCACTGATAGGACTGATGCTGAAGCTCCAATACTTTGGCCCACCTGATGGGAAGAGCCAGTTTACTGGAAAAGACCCTGATGCTCGGAAAGATGAAGGCAAAAGGAAATGGGGGTGAGAGAGGATAAGATGGTTGGATGGCATCACTGACTCAATGGACATGAATCTGAGCAAACTCTGGGAGACGGTGAAGGACAAGGAGCCTGGCCTGCTGCAGTCCATGAAGGCCACAACTTAGCGACTGAACAACAAAAAAGCTTTAGTGATGACTATCTGGTGATGGGATAAAAGTCAAGAAGCGCATGGCTCCTAAAGGGAGCAGAAGGTGCCTCTCTATTTCTAATACCCGTCTACTTGCACTTCTTCATCAGTTTCAACAGTCAGGCCACGGTAGTAGACACCACAGTGCTGGAGGTGTGGGTTAGGGTGGAACTTTCTGGAAAATCATGTTTTTTGAAAGCACAGCACAAGACAGATCTGGGTTTAAGTTTCAACACACGTTAGTTGCATGTCTTTGAGCAATTTTCTCAATTATTGCTGTGTCTTAGCTTCCTCATTTGCAAAAGTAAGAATACTATCAGTACCTACTTCATTGAGGATTAACTGATGATTTATTTAAAGCTGCTAAGTCACTTCAGTCGTGTCTGACCCTGTGCAACCCCAGAGATGGCAGCTCACCAGGCTCCGCTGTCCCTGGGATTCTCCAGGCAAGAACACTGGAGTGGGTTGCCATTTCCTTCTCCAATGCATGAAAGTGAAAAGTGAAAGAAGTCACTCAGTCGTGTCCAACTCTTAGCGACCCCATGGAATACAGCCCACCAGGCTCCTCCGTCCATGGGATTTTCCAGGCAAGAGTACTGGAGCAGGGTGCCATAAAGCACTTAGCACAAAATAAATGACAGTTCATCCACAGAATGGAGTACTGCTGCACGCTTAGAAACGATAGCATAAAAGTGTGCTCACTGGCATTTACTAGCAGAGAAAGACATTTGCAACCTATGAAGTGAATTGGCCACTAGCAAAATACTCATTTTTGTGAATGGATAGAGACAAACAGTTTAGAGAATTCTAAATCATTATTTCTTGCTGGTGAGCTTGCGTTCTTTTTGTTTTATTGTTTTAACTTACTTGAGTTTTTTAATTTCTCTGTAGTGAGCACGTATTCGTTATATAAAATGTGAAGGGTTTCAACTGCAAAATAAAATAAAATAAAATAAAAGTACAGCATGTGGGAAATGCCCAGTAATTCTCTATTATTATGATGTTATCTTCTAGAAGTTGCAGAGAAAACTGCTAGGATCTGCCAGCCCTGAGAAAGCTGCTCTCCACAAATGGAGAGATAAGATACCCATGACTTAGACCTGGGTGGGGAACACTTTGCCTGCACTTGCTCCCAGCCCTAGGTTCATTTGAGCGCAGGAAAAGCAGCTCTGTACTTTGGCCAGTTTTTGTCATCAGAAAGCTGAACTAGGCCTGGGAGTCAAAGCAATAAAGTATTTGCTCAACCTCATCCTCGGACCATTAACTCTGCTTGATAATCTCAGCAGGAGTGGGGGTCCCAGACAAGAGCAGGTGTTTGGAAACCTGTGTTCCCCTCTGTCCCCTCTCTCATTCCCAAATATCCCTCAGTTCATTCAGTTCAGTCACTCAGTCATGTCCGACTCTTTGCAACCCCATGGATTCCCTGTCTATCACCAACTCTGGAGCTTGCTAAAACTCATGTCCCATCGAGTTGGTGATGCCATCCAACTATCTCATCCTGTCATCCCCTTCTCCTCCTGCCATCAATCTTCCCCAGTATCAGGGTCATTTGCAATGAGTCAGTTCTTCACATCAGGTGGCCAAAGTACTGGAGCTTCAGCATCAGTCCTTCCAATGAACACCCAGGACTGCTGTCCTTTTGGATGGACTGATTGGATCTCCTTGCAGCCCAAGGGGCTCTCAGGAGTCTTCTCCAACACCACAGTTCAAAAGCATCAATTCTTCTGTGCTCAGCCTGCTTTACGGTCCAGCTCTCACATGCATACATGACTATTGGCAAAACCATAGCTTTGACTAGATGGACCTTTGTTGGCAAGGTAATATCTGCTTTTTAAAATGCTGTCTAGGTTGGTCATAGCCTTTCTTCAGAGGAGCAAGCATCTTTTAATTTCACGGCTGCAATCATCATCTGCAGTGATTTTGGAGCCCAAGAAAATAAAGACTGACACTGTCATTGTTTCCCCATCTATTTGCCATAAAGCGATGGGACCAGATGCCATGATCTTAGCACAATCTTTCTAAATGTTGAGTTTTAAGCCAGCTTTTTCACTCTCTTATTTCATTTTCATCAAGAGGCTCTTTAGTTCCTCTTTGCTTTCTGCCATACGGGTGGTGTCATCTGCATATCTGAGGTTATTGATATTTCTCCCGGCAATCTTGATTCCAGCTTGTGCTTTATCCAGCCCAGCATTTTGCATGATGTACTCTGCATAAATAAGCAGGTTGACAATATACAGCCTTGATATACTCCTTTCCCAATTTGGAACCAGTCCGTTGTTCCATGTCTGGTTCTAACTGTGGCTACTTGACCTACATACAGGTTTCTCAGGAGGCAGGTATGGTGGTCTGGATTTCCACATCTTTAAGAATTTTCCAGTTTGTTGTGATCTACACAGTCAAAGGCATAGTCAGTGAAGCAGATGTAGATTTGTTTTTGAATTCTCCTGCTTTTTCCATGATGCAACGGATGTTGGCAATTTGAATTCTGGTTCCTCTGCCTTCTCTAAATCCAGCTTGAACATCTGGAAGTTCTCAACACACATACTGCTGGAGCCTGGCTTGGAGAATTTTGAGCATTACTTTCCCGCATGTGGGCTTCCCTGGTAGCGCAGACAGTAATGCATCTGCCTGCAACACAAGAGACCTGGGTTTGATCCCTAGGTTGGGAAGTTCCCCTGGAGAAGGAAATGGCAGGCAACCCACTCTGGTACTCTTGCCTGGAAAATCCCATGGATGGAGGAGCCTAGTAGGCGACAGCCCGTGACGTGGCAAAACGTTGGAAACGTTTGACACAACTGAGTGACTTCACTTTCTTTCTCTCTTCCTTTCTTCCCTTCCTTCCCTCGTTCTTTCCTTCTTTTTTGCCTGCATGTGTGATGAGTGCAATTGTGCAGTAGTTTGAGCATTCTTTGGCATTGCCTTTCTTTGGGGTTGGAATGAAAACTGACCTTTTCCAGTCCTGTGGCCACTGCTGAGTTTTCCAAATTTGCTAGAATATTGAGTGCAGCACTTTCACAGCATCATCTTTCAGCATTTGAAACAGCTCAACTGGAATTCCATCACCTCCACTAGCTTTGTTCATAGTGATGCTTTCTAAGGCCCATTTGACTTCACATTCCAGGATGTCTGGCTCTAGGTGAGTGATCACACCATCGTGATTATCTGGGTCATGAAGATCATTTTTGTACAGTTCTTCTGTGTATTCTTGCCACCTCTTAATATCTTCTGCTGTTAGGACCATACTGTTTCTGTCCTTTATTGTGCCCATCTTCTGCATGAAATGTTCCCTTGGTATCTCTAATTTTCTTGAAGAAATCTCTAGTCTTTCCCATTCTGTTGTTTTCTTCTATTTCTTTGCATTGATCACTGAGGAAGACTATCTTATCTCTCCTTGCTGTTCTTTGGAACTCTGCATTCAGATGGATATATCCTTCCTTTTCTCCTTTTCACATATCCCTAAGCATCCTTTTTATACAACACTCAGAAAGAAGGCTCCAGATGAATCACCAAGGTATTAAACCTGGTGTCACTATTTGAAACAGGAGAAGAAAAGGAGTCTGATTTGAGGTCAGAAGTGGAATTCACAGTAAGAAGTAAAAACTGAACCTTGAAACAAGTTCAGCCTTGAGGTGTTGTCCTTAAAGCCAAGGGAAAATGTGGGATTGGAACTTGGAAGAGATCATTCTGAGATAATCCTGACTTAAGAGAAAATAAAATAACCCCAGGAAAAGAGACAGAAGGAAGAGCACAACGGAGAAAGGGGCCAAGGGAGGGCAGAGAGCAGGCAGAGGAGAGCGTGGGGAGCGCGTCAGCCTGAGAGCCGGATGGCAGGGAGGCACACTGCGGCGGAGGACAGAAGGGCGGAGGCGCGTCCAGGCAGGCAGCACTGCTGGGCCAGCAAGGCGGCCGCCTCGCCATTCAGCTGTTTAGCGCACAAATGCAAGCAAACCAGGCTTGCATTTCACTGACTACAGGCTAAAAGATAAGTTGACCCCAGGGTGAAAAATGCCAACAAAGGTACACGGAGTCAAACTTCCGGTTTTTCCAAGGCTTCCCTGGTGGCTCAGTGGTAAAGAACACACCTGCAATGTAGGAGACGCAGGTTCGATCCCTGGGTGGGGAAGATCCCCTGGAGAAGCAAATGGCAACCCACTACTCCAGTATTCTTGCCTGGGAAACTCCATGGACAGAGGAGCCTGGCTGGCTACAGTCCATGGGGTCTCAAAGAGTCAGACACGACTTACCGATTTGAACAACAAGGGGAAAAAAATAACTAACTAGAAATGACTCACGGGAATGCACTTATCAACCTAGGACCTCCAAGGACATACTACACACTGAAGCACCTAGTGACGGTAAGGAATATTACCCAGTGGCAAAAGAGATGGGGGAAAACTGAGTTAGCACGTGCGCAATTGCACACACACAAATTTTCAAACGTCAACCAGTGCAGGAAAGAGCAGGTAACTCCATGGACAGAGGAGCCTGGCTGGCTACAGTCCATGGGGTCTCAAAGAGTCAGACACGACTTACCGATTTAAACAACAAGGGGAAAAAAATAACTAACTAGAAATGACTCACGGGAATACACTTATCAACCTAGGACCTCCGAGGACATACTACACACTGAAGCACCTATCGATGCTGAGGAATATTACCCAGTGGCAAAAGAGACGGGGGAAAACTGAGTTAGCACGTGCGCAACTGCACACACACAAATTTTCAAACGTGAACCAGTGCAGGAAAGAGCAGGCAGTAACACAGTGGCACAGGGCAGAAAGCCAATAAATGTCAGTTCCCATCCTTTTTTCACATCAAGTCTAATGACACCAGATTAAAATCACGGTCTCATCACAGGGCTTCAGGCTGATACAATGACTCATAAATTTCAACAGTAAAGAGATTCTGGGACTCCCCTGGCAGTCCAAGGGGCTCAGGTTCAATCCCTGTTTAGGGAACTAAGATCCTACATGTTACACACTGCAGCCAAAACAAAAAAAACAAACAAAAAAAAAGAGAGAGAGAGAGAAAGTAGTGAGATATTAACATGTTAAACACTGTCACCAAAGAAAATAAGTGTCTTACTTTCTGTGACTAAATTTGAAAGACTGGAGTCACAATTTCTCCTTCACTTGAAGATAAAAGAAAAAGTTACATATAACCCTTTTAAATCTGAATATATCCACTCTCTGAAAAAGCTGCACCCACAGCTGTGATAAAGGCGAACAGAGCTGTGCAGAGGGAGGGAAAAGGAAAAGGCAGGAACCACGGCGGGAGGACGGCTTCTCCAAGTGGTGCACACAAGGTGGAGGAGGACAAAGGGACCTACTTTGGTGGTGATCCTGTACGTGATGTAGGTCTCCATCGTACAGACATGCTTCTTAGGGTCATCAACCGTGACAAAGAGGTCTCTGGCTCGCCATCCATGTCATCATCAAGCTGAAGTCTGTTGAGAAGGGAAGATGAAGAAGCTGGACTCGCGGTGCCTGCTGGAGTACCGCCATTGGGCAAAATGAGGTCCTGAGGGAAGAAAAGAATCACCTTACACGTGAGCTGAAACACTCTCCTAGAGAACACCAACCAAAGCGGCTGGCGGGGCCAAACCGAGAAACACCTCTGAATACAAAAATAACTGTCAAAGAATCTGATCCTCTCCTTTCTTAACATTTCCTAAGTGAACAGAGTCTTTTATCACCACAAGAAACACACAACAGGCAGTGCTCACCACCAAATCCTGCTGCTTCATCTCCCAGCGCTACAGGAGCCAACGGTTCAGGGACGGAGAACCTAAGAGCCACCTGCATCATCAGACTTGGACAGAAAAGGAACTCCTGAGCACGCCACAGTCTCTCATCTCCCCACTTTCTCAAGACCGCCACTTGGGCCCCAGTGAACATTAAAGGGCCAGAACCCTCTTAAATGTCTAACACATTTGAAAACTCAACCAACCGTCACAGAGATAACTAAACATTATATATCTGGAATAAGTTCACACCACTACCTATTAAGTGTGCTTCCCAGAAAACTGAATCTATATCCTGAACAAATCACAACATCAGTTTACAGGGAACACAGAGGAGTGAGGAACACGTTAAAACAGTCTATACGGACCAGATAAGCAGAATCTACACTGTGAAACTAAAGAGAACTGGAGATCCAGTTTCTTCCCTAAATAAACAGCAAGAAAAAAACAGAGAGAGAGAAAGAACACCTATAGATGTAAAGAAATTTAAGAGATCTATCAACAATTGCAATGGGTCCTGATTAAAACATAGGGTTAAAACATTTTTGGAAATTCAGGAAAATTTTAATATCAAATAATTATTTGATGACATGAAGGAATTATTAGGTGTCGTAATGAAAGCATGATGATTTTACAAACAGTTAGAACTGGACATGGAACAACAGACTGATTCCAAATAGGAAAAGGAGTACATCAAGGCTGTATATTGTCACCCTGCTTATTTAACTTCTATGCAAAGTACATCATGAGAAACGCTGGGCTGGAAGAAACACAAGCTGGAATCAAGATTGCCAAGAGAAATATCAATAACCTCAGATACGTAGATGATATCACCCTTATGGCAGAAAGTGAGGAGGAACTAAAAAGCCTCTTGATGAAAGTGAAAGAGGAAAGCAAAAAAGTTGGCTTAAAGCTCAACATTCAGAAAACAAAGATTATGGCATCTGGTCCCATCACTTCATGGGAAATAGATGGGGAAATAGTGGAAACAGTGTCAGACTTTATTTTTCGAGGCTCCAAAATCACTGCAGATGGTGACTGCAGCCATGAAATTAAAAGACGAAAACTTGGAAGAAAAGTTATGACCAACCTAGATAGCATATTGAAAAGCAGAGACATTACTTTGCCAACAAAGGTCCGTCTAGTCAAGGCTATGGTTTTTCCTGCGGTCATGTATGGATGTAAGAGTTGGACTGTGAAGAAGGCTGAGTGCTGAAGAATTGATGCCTTTGAACTGTGGTGTTGGAGAAGACTCTTGAGAGTCCCTTGGACTGCAAGGAGATCCAAGCAGTCCATTCTGAAGGAGATCAACCCTGGGATTTCTTTGGAAGGAATGATGCTAAAGCTGAAACTCCAGTACTCTGGCCACCTCATGCGAAGAGTTGACTCATTGGAAAAGACTCTGATGCTGGGAGGGATTGGGGGCAGGAGGAGAAGGGGAAGACTGAGGATGAGATGGCTGGATGGCATCACTGACTCGATGGCCATGAGTCTGAGTGAACTCCGGGAGTTGGTGATGGACAGGAAGGCCTGGCGTGCTGCTATTCATGGGGTCGCAAAGAGTCGGACACGACTGAGCAACTGAACTGAATTATGGTATTCATAGATTAAATGATAGAATGTGTGCTGTTAACTTTTTTTTTTTTTAATAATTAAGCACAGATAGGTGGGTAATGGGCTTCCTTGGTGCCTCAGACAGTAAAGAAATTGCCTGCAAAGCAGGAGATCCGGGTTCAATCGCTGGGTCAGGAAGATCCCCTGGAGAAGGGAATAGCCACCCACTCCAGTATTCTTTCCTGCCTGGAGAATTCCACAGTCAGAGGAGTCGGGTAGACTACAGTCCATGGGGTCAAAAAGAGTCAAGATGCACCAAAGTCGATCATTATTGAAGCTGGTACTTGCAGATTCATTAAAAATTCTCTCCTCTTCCGTATTTGTTTAAAATTGTCCACAATAGAAAAGCTTAAAGGAGGTGGGGAGAGCAAACACCAGAAAAGAAAGAGAAGGAAAGGTTAAAAACCCAGGGACTTCTTTCTTCTTAGGTCTCAGCAGGAAGCCACTTGAATCAATTATGTCCCTTTAATATCAAAAAATATGCAGTCTTCCAGTTACCTTTTCTGCTTTTCTTCCAGTTACCTTATGCTACTGTGCTCATTTCTGGTTTTAAGATTTGACAAGAGAACAAAACCCTGTCCTAGCAGATGTGAAAGCCTCTGAATGTCACCTTGGAATAATTAGAAGGCAACGACTAAGGAACATGGCATAAATGACGTGATACTAAGCAGAGGGGCTTGGTCAGGAATGCTGTCTGCATTCCTAACCTGTGGGGCAGTCGGATCACAGGCTGCGGGTGGGGAGGTGCTTTCCCCTGAGTGATGTCTTCTTGTGTGCAGGCTGGATATGACTTAGCCCCCAGAGAAAAGAACATACAGGAAATGAAAAGTCAACCAAGCCATCATATCCACGAGCTCCAGCTGGACATGGCATGTCTGGGAACAGGGTCTGGAATAAGGCGGAGGGAAGCACGGCCTGGGGTCAAGGGCAAAGTCACGCAACTCAATGGGTGACGGAAAATAAATAAAAAAAAGCACCTTCCTTTGTCTCCCTGACCACAGATAATTTAATCACATTCTTAACATATGCCATCGAAAATACTTAGTAATTACTGAAAAGGTACCATTTCACAGAAGATACTCAATAGGAATGGACCCCACCCCTCCGCTTCTCAGCCAAGGAGCTTGTTAGCTGGGAAGGCAAGGCCCTCAGCGGCTGCTCTTCTGTGGCCCACAGAAGCTAGATACGCAGTATCCTGCAAACTGCCTCCTCAGCACACTGATGCCAGGGGGCATGCAGTGTCCTACCCCAGGGTCTAGGGATCCATGAGAGGACATCTTTTAGTAATTACTGAAAAGGTACCATTTCACAGAAGATACTCAATAGGAATGGACCCCACCCCTCCGCTTCTCAGCCAAGGAGCTTGTTAGCTGGGAAGGCAAGGCCCTCAGCGGCTGCTCTTCTGTGGCCCACAGAAGCTAGATACGCAGTATCCTGCAAACTGCCTCCTCAGCACACTGATGCCAGGGGGCATGCAGTGTCCTACCCCAGGGTCTAGGGATCCAAGAGAGGACATCTCTGGAGCTCTGAGACAACCATCACATCTTTATCTCTTCAGTAAATATTTAAACGCTGACCTCAGGCAAGACACTCAATTAGGCATTGAGGGGCCCCCCTCTGATTTTTTTTTTTTTTGTCAACTCTAGCTCACTGGGCCTCAGAAAAGCTTCATCACCTACGGCTAAAAATTGCACAAAAGAATGAAAGAATTCAAACCCTTTCGTCAGATAAGCCAACATCAGCTCAGACAGCAATTTTCCACAATCTGGCCTGACCTGATCCTGGAAATCACTATGCTATTGCATATTCCTCATCACGGCTTGCACGGCATACACACACCCCTCTTTCTAGGCAGGGAGCTCCAAGGGTCTCACAGGAATCTGCCCAAATGACCCCCTCTTGGAATCCTTCCTGGATCCACGCCCAGGCAGAACAGCCACTCCCTTCTCAATACCTTGAAGATACATCCACGGAAGCAATTTTCACAGTTTTAATCATTTATTTACATATACAGCCTACCCACAAGTACCGTGCATCCCCGACAACTGTAACTGTGCCTTGTTTGTGTGTGTGCGTGATTATCTGTTTGTTTGCAGGTCCCCCCATGACGCCAGCCAACTCCCCTAACCTTTGCTCTGGGACCTGAGTCAATAACCCTCCAGGAACAGCCCACAAGAAGGTCTAAAAAGTCTTGGACAGAGAGTGGGAACTCAGTTCTCAAGTCAGTTAGCGGGGTTTGGGGAGGACAAGAGCACGTCAGCCAGACCTTGTCACACAGCAGATTCTATCCTTTAGAACTACACGACAAGGAGCAGCACCCGTACCTATCCCACAAGGTGTTCCCTGGGGTGTTACAGCTAATGAGCGATATGCCTGGAATTTTCTAAAAAGGGAAGCTACAGTCTTCGAGTTCCATGGCACATCTGTGCACAGGGGTTCCCCATTCTTATCTCATTGCCCCCTGCATCAACCTTCGGAGAAGGCAATGGCACCCCATTCCAGTACTCTTGCCTGGAAAATCCCCTGGATGGAGGAGCCTGATAGGCTGCAGTCCATGGGGTCACTAAGAGTCGGGCATGACTAAGCAACTTCACTTTCACTTTTCACTTCCGTGCACTGGAGAAGGAAATGGCGACCCACTCCAGTGTTCTTGCCTGGAGAATCCCAAGGATGGCAGAGCCTGGTGGGCTGCTGTCTATGGGGTCGCCACAGAGTCAGACATGACTGAAGTGACTTAGCAGCAGCAGCAGCAGCATCGTCAACCTTGTGAGGTTAGCAAGCAAACACTATCTCTACCGATAAGGAAGCAGACTCGAAAAGCTGAGGACTGTGTTCAATCATATGGAAGCCAGTCATCACTCTGCTGAGTTGAGCCCAGGCTTTGAGGTTAAGGGTGTGATCAAGCTGAATCCCCTCTGTGTGGCGTTTCCCAACCCAACACCGTCCTCTGTCTCCATTCTCAGGCCATAAATCCTTTTGGGTAAACACAAAGCGTCTGTTTTTTAAAACAAGTCCAGGTACCCACAAGTACCGTGCATCCCCGACAACTGTAACTGTGCCTTGTTTGTGTGTGTGCGTGATTATCTGTTTGTTTGCAGGTCCCCCCATGACGCCAGCCAACTCCCCTAACCTTTGCTCTGGGACCTGAGTCAATAACCCTCCAGGAACAGCCCACAAGAAGGTCTAAAAAGTCTTGGACAGAGAGTGGGAACTCAGTTCTCAAGTCAGTTAGCGGGGTTTGGGGAGGACAAGAGCACGTCAGCCAGACCTTGTCACACAGCAGATTCTATCCTTTAGAACTACACGACAAGGAGCAGCACCCGTACCTATCCCACAAGGTGTTCCCTGGGGTGTTACAGCTAATGAGTGATATGCCTGGAATTTTCTAAAAAGGGAAGCTACAGTCTTCGAGTTCCATGGCACATCTGTGCACAGGGGTTCCCCATTCTTATCTCATTGCCCCCTGCATCAACCTTCGGAGAAGGCAATGGCACCCCATTCCAGTACTCTTGCCTGGAAAATCCCCTGGATGGAGGAGCCTGATAGGCTGCAGTCCATGGGGTCACTAAGAGTCGGGCATGACTAAGCAACTTCACTTTCACTTTTCACTTCCGTGCACTGGAGAAGGAAATGGCGACCCACTCCAGTGTTCTTGCCTGGAGAATCCCAAGGATGGCAGAGCCTGGTGGGCTGCTGTCTATGGGGTCGCCACAGAGTCAGACATGACTGAAGTGACTTAGCAGCAGCAGCAGCAGCATCGTCAACCTTGTGAGGTTAGCAAGCAAACACTATCTCTACCGATAAGGAAGCAGACTCGAAAAGCTGAGGACTGTGTTCAATCATATGGAAGCCAGTCATCACTCTGCTGAGTTGAGCCCAGGCTTTGAGGTTAAGGGTGTGATCAAGCTGAATCCCCTCTGTGTGGCGTTTCCCAACCCAACACCGTCCTCTGTCTCCATTCTCAGGCCATAAATCCTTTTGGGTAAACACAAAGCGTCTGTTTTTTAAAACAAGTCCAGGAATGCAAACATTTTCCCTTAGGGTTTGAATACACGTTATTCCCCAGATAACCTCTCTCAAGATACTATCCCCATGAGGAACAAAGGTAAAGAGAATATATGAAAATCTTCGGAGGAAGGGCAGGGGTCAGGTGGACGCAGTGACTTCACTCCTCTGCCCCCCGAGTCCTCCGGCAGGGTGTCCGCTTCACTGAGACCTGAGCAGGTACTGTGGGAGAGCTGTACCTCTGCAACTAGCGTGGCTTACAGGACGGGAGAAGTGAGACAGCCCCTTGGCTCAGCGCAAAAGCCTCCTGTTTCCTTGCTGCTACCTTATGGTCAGTCCTCCTTACTGCAGCCAGAATGTGCTCTGAAAAATGCCAATCAAAACACGTCTCACTCACTCACACACACACACACACACACAGGCTCAAAACTCTCCAAGACTTCCATCCACTCATGCTCAGAATAAAAGCCAGATTCCCTCCCATAACCCACGAGGGCCAGTTCGATCTTATCACTGTCTCTGACCTCCTCCCAGCCATCCTCCCCTTCCCCCCAGCTCATCCTGCTCTCCATCTCTGGCCTCGGCTTATGCTGACCGCAGGGGCTTCATGCTGGCCGCGCACTCTGCCTGGACACGGCTCTCCCCGCTCCTGTTGCCACTGGGCTCGCTTTTCTCCTCAAACTGGTTTTTGCTCAAATGACACCCACTTGGAGAGGCGTTCTCAGCCCACAAAAATCTAAAAATAGCCCTGCACCCCTCCAGCATTTTCCAGTCCCTTCCCTGGCTTTATTTTCATTGCACGACTCGCCTCTCTCTGAAAACATATTGTATATTAATTGATTATCTGTCTGACTCCCCACCAGTCCATAAGTTCCACAGGAACAGAGACATTGTCTTGTCCACTCCTCTGTTCTCTGACACATAGTAGGTACTCAGTAACTATTTGATGAATGAATGAGTTTTGGCAATGATCCAACTCAACCTCTTCCCAATATAACGTACTCAATAAATGTCAGTTGAATAAGTATGAAACAGGCTAACCTAGCCAAGCCGCCTAGTTTTGAACCCAGTTCCACTATTTACTAGCAGCATGACTTCAGCAAATTTCTAATCTCTCTATGCCCCGATTTCCTCACTTATAAAATGGGCATAATGAGATTGAGTTAACTTATGGAGCAACTGGAACAGTACCTGGAACATGGTAGTCTCTACATCACTATTAAAATACACACACACATACAAGTCAACTTGTCTGCACATATTCGTGCATACCCTTACAGACTATGGGGCTGGGTTTACAGTAGACAGTCAGTTCAGTTCAGTCGCTCAGTAGTGTCCAACTCTTTGCAACCCCATGAATCACAGCACACCAGGCCTCCCTGTCCATCACCAACTCCTGGAGTTCACTCAAACTCACATCCATCGAGTCGGTAATGTCATCCAGCCATCTCATCCTCTGTCATCCCCTTCTCTTCTTGTCCCCAATCCCTCCCAGCAACAAAGTCTTTTCCAATGAATCAACTCTTCGCATGAGGTGGCCAGAGTACTGGAGTTTCAGCTTTAGCATCATTCCTTCCAAAGAAAACCCAGGGCTGATCTCCTTCAGAATGGACTGATTGGATCTCCTTGCAGTCCAACAATAAATGCTGTTAAAAATTAAAATTACATCTAGAGTCACAGTCTCTGCCTTAACCACATCTTTGTTAATATTTCACTGTAACAACAGATCTATCTACAGTAGCCCTTGTGAGAGTTACAGCTGCAGAGTTGACAAATATATGAAAACTTCTCGTTGCTCCAAATGATCAATTCTTACTATGCAGTTTCAGTTATAAGAGAATTTCTTCTCCCAGCCGCCCTTTTTTACTTAGGAAGAAAAATATATAATTAGGCCACTCTGGAAACTTCCCTTATTCAAAGAATTTCAGTTAAAAGATCCAACCCCAAGACAAGTTATTAAACTAACAGAAGTCACCAGTAAAATTCTATTGCTATATTAAACACAGGGTTTGGGAAACAAAGTAGTATGTATTAGGAGCAAACATGGACGTAATGAAAACAAGTCATGCTAAAATACTGCATTTTCTCTATTCGATACCGTTAGGGAAATGTGGGCACCACGATGATCCAGTTTCAGAAGAGCCTGCCAAAGCCTCTCAAGGCATCCTGAACAAGAGAACGGTCAGAGGCACAGGAAGGTGCCTGTCTCGCCTTCATGAAGTCAGCTGCCCTGGGTGGGTCCACCAAGCACAGAGGAGGCAAGAGCGCAGATTCTGAAAATGCTGGCCTCCACGAGACGAGGAGAACACCTGAAGTGAGGAGGAGGCCAGGCTACGCTGGACCCAGACAACAGAGGAACCAAGCCAGGTCTTCCTAACCGACTATCCCTGACCCTGGCTTGCTTTCTTCTAGGGCTTCTCCCCACAGACAGACTACTCAACCGACCTGTCAACTGGCCACTCAACCTAACCTACAGTCCAAGAAGACAAATGTAACGTCAAGTGCAAACAGGGTATCTAATCACTCACCTGCTCTGGTGAGGGCAACTAGCAGGGCTGTGCTACCTCATGAGACCCAAGAAAACCAAAAAATGTGTCCAGCTATATTAACCCATCATTCAGACCCGAGAAAGCCAAAACACGAGGAAAGCAATAGTCCTTAAGAGCAGATAAATGTAGGAAAGTGAAGTCGCTCAGTCGTGTCCGGCTCTTTGCGACCCGTGGACTGTAGCCCACCAAGCTCCTTTGTCCATGGGATTCTCCAGGCAAGAATACTGGAGTGGGTTGCCATTTCCTTCTCCAGGGGATCTTCCCTACCCAGGGATGGAACCCAGGTCTCCCACATTGCAGGCAGATGCTTTAACCTCTGCACCACCAGGGAAGCCCTGATAAATGTATACATTTCAAAAATATTTATCCCACGAAATAGTACACTTTAGTCCACATTTACTTTGTACTCTCATTTAAAAAGAAAAGTCAACAGAAAGTAGAAGAAGGAATAAAAAAATTAAAGCATACATTGAAAACAAACAGGGGACTTCCCTGGCGGTCCAGTGATTAGGACTCTGAGCGTCCAAGGCAGAGGGCACAGGTTCAATCCCTGGTCGGGGAACTAAGGTCCTACATGCTGCCTGGCCAAAAAGATGTTTGTTTGTTTTTTAATTTGTAAGTTATAAATGAAACAAAAATTTAATTCTTCTAAAAGATGAATTACATAAACTAAAACTTAGGAAGCCTGATCAATACAGAAAGAGTGTGGGGGGAAATGAGCAGGCAACAGTGGTTTAAATCTTACTTCTATGCATGATTATAAATTACAAGGGTGTGCTATGAATAGCTATGTTAATAAATCTGTAAGTCTTTACGAATTTGATGACTTTGCAGCAAAAGTATGGCCAAGAAGAAATTAATTGAGACAGAAAATCTAAACAAATAAATAACCTCAGAACTGTGGTCAGAGAACTTTTACTGAAAGGTGAGCTAAGTCCCAATGGCTTTACAGCTGAGCTCTAATGAGCCTCATGGAAAAAAGCTCTATTTGGTTTAAATACTCCAAAACACTTCAAAAAATGAGTAAGGTTTCAAATCATTTTATTATAGGAGTTAACTATGAAAAATTGAAAGTTGCTTAGTTGAGTCCAACTCTGCAACACCATGGACAGTAGCCCGCCAGTCTCCTCTAATCCATGGAATTCTCCAGGCAAGAACATTGGAGTGGGTAGCCACTCCCTTCTCCAGGGGATCTTCCCAACCCAGGAATCAAACAGGGTCTCCTGAATTGCAGACACATTCTTTACTGTCTGAGCCGTCAGGGAATATCTAATATAATATAGTAGGACAAAAAATGGAAATCAGATTAAGTGTAAACTTTGTCAATAAAGTAACAGCAAATGGTACATTAAAAGAATTGGTTTTTAAAAGAAAGAAAGAAAAATAATATATGAGAGTTGAGTCAAACACTCTCCAGGAAATCAAAAAGTATTTAACATTAAGAAAGTTATAATGCTATGTATTACATTAACTGATCACTGTCAATTATAATCCTGTCCACATCTGCCAAAATGTTTGTTGGCATCATTTACCGGTAAATATCACTCATTCCATTAAAATCTCTAATTAAGAAAAAAAAAGAGATCCCTAAATATATTAAAGAGTATATATCATAAAACATCAGCTATGAACCTTGAAAACACCGCTCTAAATGAAAGAAGCCAGACATGAAAGGCCACGTGTATAATTCCATTTATATGAAGAAGCCAGACAGGCAAATTAGAGAGACAGAAAGCAGACTTTTGGTTGCCAGGGGCTGGAGGCAAGAGGAAATGGGAGTGAACACAATAAATATGAGGTTTCTTTTTCTGGTGACAAAATAATCTGGAATTCAACATTAATGATGGTTGCACAGTGCTGTAGTACACTAAAAACCACTCAATTGTATAGTTTAAAATGATGAATTTTAGAGTACGTGAATTAGATCTCAATAATAGAGTTTTAAAGAAGGAAGCAATATGAAACCCTGAAGGCACGTCTGTTAAATTCAGAAACAAGACTCTGATCCCTAATATCACCCCTTTATTCATACCGCTCCAGAGACTTGAACTAAAGCAACAATGTACACCGGGGCTCCATGCACTGCAATCATTCAAGCCAAACAAGACCACGTCACTTTCTGGCAAAAGGTTGCTTTCTTCAAAAATTAATCTAAAATTGTGATACCCATAACAGGGAGAAAATGCATTTAAAGCATTTTAAAATTGTAAGTCTAAACCGAGGTAAGGCATTTACTACGTGGTTCAGCGACCAAAGGAGAAGACAGAAACCAAACCGTATGGTAGACTGTATCATCGTCGCAACTATTCACTCCGTACCTTTAAGAGGATTATACACCCTCACTATTGCCAAGTGACTGCCGCCAGGAAGGCTCATCCCCACTCCCTAAGTAACCAATGGCGCAAGAGCGAATGTGACCTCCGCCAGATGGGAGCAGACCGTTAAGAGCCAGGGCATGTTTCCATCAGCTCTCATGGTCTCTTCCCTCCTCTGCTCTGCAACTAGCACGTGCCAAACAGGCTGAGCTTTCAGAACGGAGACTTGTGGAAAAGAGCCATAGCAACGGACTCATAGCCACCAACACAGAACTTGACCCAGAAATGAATGCTTGCTGCAAACCTCTGTATTTTGGGAGCTGTTCACTACCACAGCAAGGCTAATACATATAATTATAAAAAATGTCTATGCAATTTATTTTGTGGCTGAGCTATGCAGCACGGAGGACCTTAGTTACCCGACCGGGGATCAACCCCCTCTGCATTGGGAGTTAATCACTGGACTACCAGGGAAGTCCCCAAGATGTCTGTGTAATTTTTTTGAATCTGGGTAGGAAATAGTGTATAAAGAATATGGAATTTTAAGAGGTACAGCTTTTTTTTTTTTTCCTCTGCAGAGTTACATAAAATTCATCTTAACCGTGTGACCTAAGTCCTAGAATTCTTACTTGCTCATCAGCAGAAGTTCAGTCTTCCTTCCTTTCCACCCCTGCCCTAGAATCTCATCTCCAATATTCTCCCAAACCTCCAAGGTCGCCTGCACAAGTGTCCCCAGGTTCCCACAGCCCAGCAGTCTGTGACGTCTAGGTTAGCCTCTTCCCTGAGCAGACTTACATTTTCCCACTTCGGATTCTGGAGCATTGCTTATAAGGGAGAGACTCTTCTTTAGACATGGGTTAAGAGATCACTTTTAATTATTTGTAGGTTAATAAAGTCATTTCGCAAAGAGTCAGACACGACTGAATGACTGAACTGAACTGCTCTGAAAGTCATTTGAAATGAAACTGTTTCCCCAGCTTTTCTATTAGAAAAACTCCCTTCAAGTAAAATCCTCTACTGGCCTGACCCAAAAGATGACCTCCGACAAGATTACAAATGAAGAGCAAGAGCCCACGTCCACATTCTCCAGCTCAGCTTCCAGTGTTTACTACCAGCTTTTTCTAAGACTCTTCAGACATTCCTGCGATTCTTGGGAGGAAAGGTTTTTCTCCTACCCTCACATGAATTTAAACATGATCTCTTTCCGTCCTCCTAAAGAGGATATATACTGTTCAACCACATAGCGAAACATGTAACACACGTTAGTCAAAGAGCTGACACAGAGCTACGAGGACGCAACACCTGTGTTTAGATGACTCAATCTGGCTGGGCACATGGCCACAGAAACCTCTACCTATGATGCAAAACAACATGGGACACAATGGAGGTCCATGCGAAATGAGGGAGGCACACAGAGGCTGCTGGGGCAACTCGAGAATAACAAGAAAATTTGCTGCACAGAAAAACAAGATAGTGGGAGAGCCTGGTCTGCACATTCCAGGCTGAAGGAGGAGAGGTATTTCTGCAAGCTTGTCCCTAACTGATTGATACCTAGCACTCACATCACAAAGGTTGTAACCTGTTGCTGGTCAAGTATATGCATGATGTGGAGAAATAAAAGGCCAAGCAGACAGCTTTCTGAACACGTGAATTAAACCTCAGCCAAAGTACCCAATAAAGAGAACATGACTCTAAAAACCTCTCTGAAAACCTCTTTCCTTCCCACCTTGATGCATTCCGCCAACTGAAAGCTCAGCAGTAAAGGCATTCCTCCCTGACATTTCTACTACATCAAAATCATGCAGGGGTCTGGGGCAGAGAACCCCTCAGATCATCCAAGTTGTTTGTGTCACTTATAAGAAAAGACTCAGAAGTTGCACGTAAGCGGTCATGCTGGCAGTAATGTGAGGGCGACAGGTCTTTGCTCTCTCACCTAGGGCTGTGGTACACCACATAACCCAGACACCCCATACAAGAATGAGAGTGAGGCACAGGAACACAGAAGAGCTCCAGAAGACCAACTGAGAAAAAGTTACATGGTGGATGGCAATCAACAGAGGAGAAATAATGTTTCATAAAGACCTACTGGGTGTTCTTCCCTGGTGGTCCAGAGGCTAAGACACTAAGCTTGGGCCTGAGATCACTCCCTGGTCAGGAGAACTGGATCCCACAAGCTGCAACTAAGATCCAGTGCAGTCAAAAAAAAAAAAAAAAACTACTGGGGATATTCAGTCTAAGGGTCTCATTTCTATACTCTCCCAACCTTAACACACTCCATCTACCTCTGGTCTTTTAACAGAAGAGGCAAGGCAGGAAGGAAGACCTGGGCTTAGAGTCCAAATGACTGGGCTTGAATTCTGGCTTTGCTCCTCACCAGGCCTGGAGTAAGGTACTCAATCTCTCTGAGCTCCAATTTCTCCATCTATGACACAGAGGGTGTAAGGATTCAAGGAAACACACAAGTAATGTGCTACCATAATCCCTTATATATTTTAGTTCTTTCCCACCCTTCACTTAACACTCTTTAACTGTACCATTTGTTCATCTCACAAACTGGTCCTAACTGACACGATATTTGTTACCATCCGACACAGCGCTGCAACGTGGAATGCACTCGAGAGTCTAAGGTAACGAGTCAGACGCCTACAGAAAGAGAAGGGAAGCATCTTGGTTTTCAGAACAAGGACTGAGACAAAACAATATATTGTTGAATATCTACTAGGGGATCAAACACTTGTTGATTAATCATCACCTCAGACCAAATCCCTTTCCAAGGACAAAAACCATTCAAGTGAGGAACAGACCAGGGCAACACTCCACCACCAGTTCAAGTGAAGCGGTTACTCTTAAGGCCATGCTTAGACCATTCGGCTGTGCTTAAAACTGCCTTGAGCACTGAGCAAGACTAAAAGTGTCTTGTCCTTAAAAATGACCTGAGGCTCACCATTCCTCCATAACTGGGACCCTTTCTTTAGAATCCAAAGACACCTCAAGCCAAAAATAATGTGCAAAATTTTGCACGTGCCCTTATAAATCTGAGTCTTCCTTCGGAGAGCACCTAGCATTTTCAGAGTCCCAACAGTACCCATGGGGGACAAAGTTAAGCCCTGCTGCTTCTGAACTGTCTCCCTCAGTTTAAAAAGGAAGCAGAAGTATATGTGAACTTTCGTGAGCTCCCTAAATTCAAATCACTCCTTAGTTGAGTACTCTCATGCTCAACAATCTGTGCTCCTTAATTGCGTACTCTCACGCTCAACGATCTGCGACACACAGACCCAGCCTTTAGGGCTAGGGATGCCCTTGAACCTCCATCCAAGCCTAAAACTAACCTGAGGTGAGCATTTTTCAAATTAGAAGGAAATATGTGACTGTACTCAACTAGGTCACAGTTGCTTGATCTATTAGGATTCTTTCCCTAATAGGATTCTCTCAATATTAGTCTTGTGACATTAAACACTGTTGTGTTGATTCAGGAATCTGCGTCTAACCACAGAGGAGCTAAAAGAGATGGCTTTCTTATATATGGAATTTAGAAAGATAGTAATGAGGACCCTGTAAGTGAGACAACATAAGAGACACAGAGGTATAGAACGGACTTTTGGCTTCTGAGGGAGAGGAAGAGGGTGGGATGATTTGGGAGAATGGCACTGAAACATATATACTATCATATAAGAAATGAAGTGCCAGTCTATGTTCAATGCAGGATACAGGATGCTAGGGGCTGGTGTATGGGGTGATCTGGGGAGACGGTGTGGGGTGGGAGGTGGGAGGGGGCTTCGGCATTGGGAGATCGTGTACACCTGTGGCTGATTCATGTCAGTGTATGGCAAAAGCATTACGGTGTTGTAAAATAGAACAAAGTTTTAAATTTAAAAAAAAGAGAGAGAGAGATGGCTTTCTGAGAAATTCTTCAAAGCCTGAGATACGCAATCACCACGGCATCCTTTTTAGAAGCCTGAAGCATACCCACCTCCCACCCAAAAGGACAGATGCATGTCTAGGCTTGAGACCTACCTGGCTACCTGGTTGCTCCAGATCTAATCTCCACACTCCTACTGACATGACTGGAACTGGACCAGGACATGGGGGATCTCTCTTTATTTCCATGGTGAACGGATATACTGGAAAATAAGAAGGCACTCAACATCCAGCTGATCACAGTCCTAAACAACCAGGGGCGAAGGAAAAAGCAAGAGTAGGACATTCTACACCAAAACAGCTCAAGAGGGTCCACAACTAAGCAACCGGACAGGAAAAGTGGCGGAAAGGCGAGAACGAAGGACCTGCAAGGAAAGGGCCCCGTGCTTCATGCTGGTTGGTCTGGCCCTCTTATGTGGGTGTTCTGAGCTCAGAGGCAGAAACGAGCCCTGTAAATATTACTATAAGGATGAGTGGAAGTATTTCAGACTGGGTACAAACGTAGAGGGCAGAAACAGATAAAAGAAGTCAAGGAATGAACGACAGGGGAAAAAAAAAATACTGCGACCTTATCTGCCTATGAACTATGAGGGTAAAACAAAGTCAGGGACTTCCCTGCTGGTCCAGTGGTTACAGATCCACATGCCAATGCTGAGGACACAGGTTCGATCCCTGATCCAGGAAGAGCCCACATGTGGAGGAGCACCTAAGACCCTGCACCGCGCAGCTCCTGAAGCCTGTGTGCCTACAGCCCACCCTCCAGAAACACGAGAAGTCACAGCACTGAGAAGCCTGAGCTTGGCAACTAAGAGAGTAGCCCCCGCTCACCGCGACTAAGGAGAAGCCTGCACGGCAACCGAGACCTAGCACAGCCAAAATGAATAAATAAAATAATACAGAAAACAAAGTCAGAAAGGGGGCAGCTTCCCTGTGGTGGTGCAGCGGAGGCTGGAGGGCCGCATCCCCGGGGGGAGGTAGGGAGGTCTGTCTTGAAGCCAGTACAGAAGAGAGCCAGACACAAGGATTTCTCAAGCTGCTTTCATTTACACTTCACACACGACAGAGAAAGGTGTCAACTGTCCACAGCAAGGATGCTTATTATTACTCTTCAGTAAGGTGCTTGTTCTGGGGAGGTGGGGACTGACAGATCAAGGGAGAGTTAACTGTCTTCAAAGCCTCTTTTAGGTATAGCTGTTGTTTGACAAAATTTAGCTGAAGGATTACGTTCTTACAATATATATAATTAAATACGTTTTCAGCATCTTACTTCAAGGAATCGCTGTGAGATGGCAGAGGGAATGGGAAAAAATAATGACCACTTTCTATTTCTTCTGTAGGCCAAAAGAGATGTTTTCCTACACACAGGCATTTTAAGTAGCCTAATTACCAGGGTACCATCTTCCCTCAAACCACAAATTACAGGATATGGAAAGAAAAAAAATCTACTCATTCATGTCTTCATCCAAACAAACATTTATCGAGTTCCCACTGAGGGCCAGGTACTATTCTACAAGCAGGGGAATTTGAGGAATCAAGTTTCGGGGTGGAGTGCGGGTGTGGCAGGGACCCAGGACAAACAGCAACATGATCTAGCGAGACAAACACACGAGTAAGGGGACAGCGCTGTGCTGGAGTCCAGACAAAGCGAGAGGGACTGCGCTCCAAGGCCGGCTCCAGAGAGGCACCCTGCCACCCCAGCCCTGCGGGAGCAAGAAAACCACCTGAATCCACCAACGCTCACTGGAAAATGATAAGGCCAACCCACCCAGGTGGCCCAGCAGCATGCAGGATACAGAGAATACCTGGTAGAATCCTGTGTACACAGCGAAGAAGAGCCACTCCAGGTGGGGCCGAGGCGTCCTCAGCCTGGAGTGGGGCCAAGGCGTCCCCAGCCTGGAGCGTGGCCTCGGCAGGCAGACACAGCTAAGAGGCAAAGGACACGGCTGGGGACTGGCCTCGTGGGCTGAACCAGGGGCAGCGGCTGGAGAGAAGGCCTGGAGTGCCGACAAGCTCCAAATTCTGAAGGATCTAAAATACCAGGCTCAAGAATCTGCGGTGCACCCTACAGGCAGTGGCTAAGCTTTTAGGCAAGAAAGTGACAGTCACATGTAAGGTTTTCAAAAAGACTTCAGAAAGAAAATAAAACAAACACAGATCAAATAGAGAGGAAGAAATAGGAGACGAGAGAGGGATCATTTAGGGAGCCCTTGTAATTGTCCAGGCACACCTCCCCTGCCCTGCCCCTGGGGGTACCTGAGTCAGGAGATGCCACAGAGAAGAAAGGACAGGTGAGAAGAGTCGCCAGCAATAAGGTCGATGGCCTGGGAGACTCTGATGAATGTCTCCTCAGCAGGAAAAAAAAAACAGTCTGGCCACACTAGAGGGATCACGTTTCAAACAGCGGTAAATTACAGAGGATTAGAAATTCCTGAAGTTCCAGCAAAACTGAGTAAACAGAAGGTCAACAGCCCTGTGTGCTGTGGTTAAATCCATGAAGCCCATCCCTCGGACGAGAGGGCAAACCCTGCCAAAATGACTGTGCTCAGCAAGGCTTACACCAAGGTGGCCAGGACTTGCCACTCTTACCTGGGGAGGGGTAGCTGGCTCCATCGAGCAGACTCCACCCACTCTCCTGCCATCACCTGCTTCCGGGATACCCGTCTCAGGTCATTTTTCCTCTATCACAGCCAGCATGCTCACTCAGGAACTCACTCGGGGAATCTCACACCAGCGTCCACTTACGGCCACATGAGCCAACTGCCCGCAGATGTCAGCACCACTGGTTCCAGCACCTGGCTGGAGGGTTCTGGCTGTCACCGGAACCCACCTTTGGCAGAGAGCCAGCTGAGTGCCCTGGGAGCCTGGGCTATGAAGCGACTCAAAACAAAATGCCGAAACTGGAAGCAAACCCTTGGGACTGGGAAAGATCACAGGACTTGGAGACAAACCCATGCGCACACGCACCTCTAAGTCACGGGGAGACGAGTCAGGCGCTTTAAGCTCACACTCTCTGCTGAGCACTGTGCAAGCTCGACACGGCACGTCTCAACCCTCAAACTAACACAGGGGTGGGATGGGGGGCTGAGCTTGATATGCATGTTCCTACTAAGAGAACAGGTCCAGGGAAGGTGAGAGGACGGGCCTAAGGTCACTCTGCCAGTACAAAGCAGAACGCACAACTGAAGCCCAGCCTCAAGAGACCACAGCGGAGACTACGGCTGTCCCGCACCGGCCCCTGGTCACGGGAGATCTCTCGGAACAAGGACCCACCCAACAGGAGACCCACCACCACCATGCTCACCTTGGAACCTGCAGCACAGCCTGGTCATGAGCCATCCTTCACGTGTGTGCCTTCAAACCAGTAAATTCCCAATCCACCAGTGCCAGAGACCTTGCCTCTCAAAGGATTTTCTAAGAGCCAGCCAGCTCCAGAGAAGATCCAACATAAAAGACCAGAAACCATTAAGCAACAGCTCCATGTGGCCAGCCGCAATCCCCCCAGGGGCTCCAGAAGAATCAAGCCACAGCCATCACAGGACGGGCATGCAGAAATAAACCCAAGGCCAGCCACCACTGTGCCAGGTACATCTGGCTTGAACACTCAGTGTTAATGCAGGAGGTGAGGGTTTCTCATCCCCAGAGAAATTCTGGGTAGAATGTATTCTGCTGAAATAGCCTAATGATTAATCTCATCAATAAACATCTAAACTGATGGAACAGATCTGAGTTTTTAGTATATGATAGCTATGGAATTTCAAATAGTGAGGAGAGAACAGACTAGTCAACAAATGCTGATGAAGAATTAGGTTAACCAACTAGGAAACAATTAAGTCATATCCTTACAGTAAGTGCAAAAATAAATATCACATCATATACCGAATTAAATGCAATACATTGACTATACCTTAAATTGTTTAAAAAAGAATGAAACACAAGATTTAAAAAATAACCAGATGATGTTTTATATAGATGCTGGCATGCTTTTCTGGTAAAGGACCAGACAGTAAATATTTCCAGCTTTTCAGGTCACACAGTCTCCGCTGCAGCAAGTCGAGTCTGCTGTTGTGGCACAGAAGTTGTCTTACACAGGTGGACAAACAGGTGTGGCTACATTCCAATAAAACTTCAGTTATGGACACAGAAGTCTGAATTTCACTAATTTTCTTATGTCATGAAATGTAAATTTTTTTCAGTCATTTAAAAATTCCATTCAAAATCTCTTAGGACTGAAGGTGTCATGGGGTGGGCGTGGTTATTAAAGGGCAGCAGGAGGGAGCCCTACTGTGGGGAAAGAGCTGGCATGTTGACTGTGGGGGTCCTGGTTACAGAAATCTACACACGCGATAGAAGTGCAGAGAGCAAACAACGGGTGTGTGTGTACACACAAAGGAGCGCTTGTGAAACAGCTGAAATCTGCACGAGTTCTGTGGATTGTACCAGTGTCGATGTGCTGGTATTGTTAAGCAAGATGTTAGCTTTGGAGGAAACTAGATAAAGAGCACCCGGAATCTTCTTACATACACTTTTGGTGAATCTATAATTGACTGTGAGTTATAATTATTTCAAAACAGAAAGTTGACAACAACAATTCTTTACTCATGACTTATATATATTTTTATGAAAACAAGGTAGCTGGCCAGAGTCAGCTTCTTGGATTTCATTTGTTGTTTCCTAATTTAGATGAAGTAATGCTAATTTAGTAAAGTAATGCTCAGAATTCTACAAGCCAGGCTTCAGCAGGAAGCCTGAACTTCCAGATGCTTCAGCTGGTTTTAGAAAAGGCAGAGGAACCAGAAATCAAATTGCCAACATCCGATGGATCATCGAAAAAGCAAGAGAGTTCCAGAAAAACATCTATTTCTGCTTTATTGACTATGCCAAAGCCTTTGACTGTGTGGATCACAATAAACTGTGGACAATTCTGAAAGAGATGGGAACACCAGACCACTTGACTGGCCTCTTGAGAAACCTGTATGCAGGTTAGGAAGCAACAGTTAGAACTGGACATGGAACAACAGATTGGTTACAAATAGGAAAAGGAGTACATCGAGGCTGTATATTGTCACCCTGCTTATTTAACTTATATGCAGAGTACATCATGAGAAACACTGGGCTGGAAGAAGCATAAGCTGGAATCAAGATTGCCAGGAGAAATATCAATAACCTCAGATATGCAGATACACCGTACACCACCCTTATGGCAGAAAGTGAAGAGGAATGAAAAAGCCTCTTGATGAAAGGGAAAGAGGAGAGCGAGAAAGTTGGCTTAAACTCAACATTCAGAAAACGAAGATCATGGCATCCGGTCCCATCACTTCATGGGAAATAGATGGGGAAACAGTGGAAACAGTGTCAGACTTTATTTTTCGGGGCTCCAAAATCACTGTAAATGGTGACTGCAGCCATGAAATTAAAAGACTTTCTCCTTGGAAGAAAAGTTATGACCAACCTAGGTAGAATATTAAAAAGCAGATATTACTTTGCTGACTCAGGTCTGTCTAGTCAAGGCTCTGGTTTTTCCAGTGGTCATGTATGGATGTGAGAGTTGGACTGTGAAGAAAGCTGAGCGCCAAAGAATTGATGCTTTTGAACTGTGGTGTTGGAGAAGACTCTTGAGAGTCCCTTGGACTGCAAGGAGATCCAGCCAGTCCATTCTGAAGGAGAACAGCCCTGGGATTTCTTTGGAAGGAATGATGCTAAAGCTGAAACTCCAGTACGCTGGCCACCTCATGCGAAGAGTTGACTCACTGGAAAAAGACTCTGATGCTGGGAGAGATTGGAGGCAGAAAGATAAGGGGACAACCGAGGATGAGATGGCTGGATGGTATCACCCACTCGATGGACGTGAGTCTCAGTGAACTCCGGGAGTTAGTGATGGACAGGGAGGCCTGACGTGCTGCGATTCATGGGGTCGCAGAGTCAGACACAACTGAGCAACTGAACTGAATTTAGATGAACAGTATATAAAATCCCGTGCTTGGGAAAAACTTTCCAGAGTTTTCCCCAAATCAAAAGTAGAATCCATAAGGGACAAGCAACAGATTTAACAATTTTTTCTTCATGTCAACAAAACAATAAAAGTAAAAATATAAACAGCAAACTGGGAAAAAGATTTGAACATGTATGACCACAGACTGATTTAACATATTAAGGGTTCAAAAAACCAATATTAAAGACAGCAGAGCCTGGTATAAAAATGGACAATACAGTAAATATGGCCAATAAATAATTGTTCTGGAATATTATGCAGCCATAAAAATAAAATGAAATAAAGCCATTTGCAGCAACATGGATGGACCTAGAGTTATTACACTAAGTGAAGTAAGTCAGACAGAAAAAGACAAATATCATATGATATCACTGGGAAATCCCAAGGACAAAGGAGCCTCACAGGCTGCAGTCTATGGAGTGGCAAAGAGTTGGACACAACTGAGAAGTTAACACACACAGACACACACATATGTGGAATCTTAAAAAATTATACAAATGAACTTATATATACCAAACAGAAATAGACAGACAGACACAGAAAGCCAGCTTATGGTTGCCAGAGGGAAAACGTGGCAGGGAGGGATAAATTAGGAGTTTGGGATTAACACATACACACATATATAAGACAGATAACCAAAAAGATGTACTGAATCACTCTGTTGTATATCTGAAGCTAACAAAACATTGTAAATCAACTATATTTCAATTTAAAAAAATAATAACTTGTTCAACTTCAACAGTAAACAACAAAATGAAAATTAAAACAAGATATCATTTCTCCTGTCAAATTAGTGCAGATTAAAAAGATTACCTCTGGTTCTAAAGTCATGCTGTTTCTACTATACCATCCTAAAATAGAAGACTCTTGAGAGTGTCTTGGACAGCAAGGAGTTCAAACCACTAAATCCTAAAGGAAATCAACCCTGAATATTCACTGGAGGGACTGATGCCGAAGCTGAAGCTCCAATACTTGGGCCACCTGATGCAAAGAGCCAACTCACTGGAAAAGATCCTGATGCTGGGAAAAACTGAGGGCAGGAGGAGAAGGGGAAGACAGAGGATGAGATGGCTGGGTGGCATCACCAATGAACACAAATTTGAGCAAACTCAGGGAGACAGTGAAGGACAGGAAAAACTGCCGTGCTGCAGTCCAGGGGATCACAAAGAGTCAGACAGTTTAATGACTGAACAACAACGTTAAAAAAATATTCAGGAAAACAACAAAATAAACTGGCTTTTCCCAAGCTCTGTTCAGAGCCAGAACAGCAAGCAAAGAAAAGAAAGTGAAGTCGCTCAGTTGTGTCCAACTCTTTGCGACCCCATGGACTGCAGCCTGCCAGGCTCCTCTGTCCATGGAATTTTCCAGGCAAGAATACTGGAGTGGGTTGCCACTTCCTTCTCCAGGGGATCTTCCTGGCCCAGGGATTGAACCTGGGTCTCTCACACTTCAGGCAGACTCTTTACCATCTGAGCCGCCAGAGGAGAGCAAGGAAGGACCCTGTACGTAAGAAGAGAGACTGTGCGCTGGGTGACAACCCGGTGGTTCAGAGACTGTGTGGGCTGAACTACCTTTATTAGCTCTGAGAAAATGCTGGTGATAGAACTAACGTCCCCTCCTTCAATCTGCAGCCATACCTAGGTGTCATCAATACCTCTGTCAAGAACAGAGACGCAGGAGGATGACCCACATGTATTTGTCTTCAATGACCCATGCGCTTTTCCTCGGTCAGCTGAGACTAACAGGAGATGGTAATATTTATACCCAGTGAGTTTCATCTTCCTATGAAATTCAAGCCCAGGAAAACAGACAGTCCTGAAAATCACCCGAGGAAGCAAAGGACACAAACAACAGTCGGCCAAACGGTGTACTAAAACTCAGAGTAAGGAGCAAGTTTTTCTACAGACGGTGGTGTTACTACCAGAGGGGAGGAGTCTGTGTAGAGCAGGCAGGAAATCCATTCTTTTGGTGTAAAGATAACAGCTTCCAAAAGTGCACGTAAAAGGCCCAGAGAGCTCCTTCCAGCTGCTATCAGCAAATCCACACATCACATGTTCAGGACTCTAGAGCGCTTTCCTTTTCCTTAGGCTGTGCCAAACGGGGCCTGTGATTGCTTTGTTTTTTAACTGTGGCAAAATACATATAACATGAAACTTAACCATCTTAGTCATTTTTAAGTGTACAGTTCAACAGTGTTAAGACATTCATACCGTTGTGCAATTCATCTCTAGAACTCTTTCCATAACCTTCACCTACCTAATGTCCCTGTGTGCTTTGAGACTGAGCTCCAGAGATACTCCTGCTAAGATGCCTCCTTTCTTAACAGACCTCCCCATCCATTCCAGCACTTGCCCAGTTTGGGTCAGATATCCCCTACATTGTATCATGCCTGTGTCTACACTTCTCAAAACACATTCTCACCTGTGCTGTGACTGCCTGTTTATTCACCTGCCTCTGTCCCAGAAGGTCTGAGGATCTATGGTCCTGGGATCGGTTATCTTTGTGTCTGGGTCAGTTCATGTATTTTAAAGGACAGACATAATGGTATCTCCCATCCCACATGTTTATCTGCAATGTGCCCTGGCCACTTCCCCATCAAGAGACGGAGGCTATCAACCCACCCTACTGAATCCGTGCAGGCTCCACATATGCTTTGAACAAAAGAATATGGTGGAAGCGATGCTGTGCCAATTCTGGGCACAGTCTTCACATGGCCCAGGAGCTTCCAGTTCCTATCTCTTGGGATGCTCATTTTTGGGACACATCCTCCAGGAACCCAGCCAGCCCGCCTGGAGCAGTCCAAGCCACATGAAAATGTCACTTAAGTCAACTGCCAGCCATAAGCCAACTTAGACACCCAGCTCAAGCCTTCAGATGACCACATGGGAGACACCAAGCAAGAACCATATAGCCGAGTCCAGGGAACGCACAGAGCCACAAGGCATAAGAATAAACATCTCCTGGGACTTCCCTCGTGGTCCAACGGCTAAGACTCCTCGTTTCCAATGCAGGAGGGTCAGGTTCAACCCCTGGTCAGAGAAGTAGATCCTGCATGCTTCACCAAAGATCTCGCATGTTGCAGTGAAAAGTGAAGCTCCCACATGCTACAATTAGGGGCTGGTGAAGCCAAATAAATACATATATTTTTTTTTTAATGTGTATTTTAACGTACCTCATTTTGGGGTGGTCTGCTAAGCGCAGTGCATAACCAAAACACCGTCCACCTGGTACACAGGGGGCACAAAGTGAAAGAACAATTAAATCAGCTCTGACATAAGATGCAGCCCATAGCACTCACTTTAACAGCTGCTGCTGCTGCTACTGAAATTACGTGGAAGGGGAACAAAGAGAAACTGGTGAAGAAGGCAGGTACATTCCTGCCAGTGAAAAATAACAAAAACCATGCATCCACAGTGGGTATGCGCTGAGCTCTGGGCTTGACTCTCGCATTCCATAAAATTCCACAGAAATGACAAAAGAAATATAAAAGTAGGAGTAAATCTGTCTTCAAAATCTGGAAAATGGGGATGGATGCCATCATTCCAAAAAATTTTGTTTTACAGTATTTCTGGAAAAGATGTGATGAGACAGGATCAAATTTATTTAGAAACCAAATTTGGCCAGAGTTGAGAGACTAAATCCTAACTGGACCACGGTGGGAAATGCTGGACATGGGAAGGGCCTGAGAAGACCCCAAATTCAGAAGTGAGTAACTAAGAACAGCAGCAGGCGCTGAGTTGGCAGGTGTAAGGAAAAGGGAGTGGAGTGCTGAGGTTCTAATGCAACCTGAAGAAAGAGAAGAGGAAGGGGACTTCCCTGACGGCTCGGTGGTAAAGAATCTGCCTGCCAGTGCAGTAGACAGGCATTTGATCCCTGGTCTGGGAAAATCCCTTATGCCGCAGAGCAACTGAGCCCATGCACCGCAACTATTAAGCCTGTGCTCTAGAGCCTGGGAGCCACAGCTGCCGAAGATCTCTCCCTCCAGTGCCCAGGCTCCCCAGCAAGAGAAGCCCCCGCAATGAGAAGGCAGTGCACCTCAGCTAGAGAGCAGTCCCCAGTTGCTGCGACTAGAGAAAAGCCTGCACAGCAATGAGGACCCAGCAAAGCCAAAAAAGGAAAAAGACAAAAGAAAGAAAAGAGGAAGGGTATTTTTGGATCAGCTGTGAAATTCTCCATCTGCAGGGCAACTGTCTCCCCACTTCCTCAATTAAGAAAGGTCCACCCAGCCTATTGTCCTGTTATCTGCCACCCACCCCGACAGGAAGCCTGCCCAAGAGCAAAGCCACGATCTCTTCTCCATCCTCTTCTTACCGCAGGGCATCCCATCCCAACCCAACCGCTGCAGTCAGGCAGAGGCTGACCACAGGTCTCTGTGCATCACTTATGGCCATCATGCTGCTGCTGCTGCTGCTGCTGCTGCTGCTAAGTTGCTTCAGTGGTGTCCAACGCTGTGCAGCCCCATAGACAGCAGCCCACCAGGTTCCTCCATCCCTGGGATTCTCCAGGCAAGAACACTGGAGTGGGTTGCCATTTCCTTCTCCAGTGCATGCATGCATGCTAAGTCGCTTCAGTCATGTCCGACTCTGCAACCCCATGGACAGCAACCCACTAGGCTCCTCTGTCCACAGGATTCTGCAGGCAAGAATACTGGAGGGGGTTGCCATTTCCTCCTCCAGCTTATGGCCATATATCACGTTTGTATGCAAACATAGGTATGACATAGCCAAACAATTGCACGCCCCAGAGGAGGCCCAAGAGCAAATCTCATTAGTTGGGACAACAGCATGTGCCTCTCCAAGAAGGGAGAAGCAGCCGAACCCCACGTGCAGACCAGAAGGTCCATGCACCTCCGTCTAAAGGTGGTCAGCTCTTGCCTGATGCCAGGATCATCATCGTGGACACCACATTGTGAGAGCACGTCTAGAAACATGATTCCTAAAACAAGTTAGATTCAATTTAAACAGAAAAGTAGAAATAGTGCAGCGGAATGAAATTAAAAATAAATCCATCATTCAGAAGATCAAATCAATGAATCGTCCCAACATAAAGAATGAAAATATAACCTGATAAAATCAGCCCAGAAAAGCAGATCCTCAAAAAGTACAGACTAAAATCCAAACAGCCACAAGTCCTTTCTCCTAAAAGAGAGAATGAAGAATTAAAAGGATGTAGACAAAGCAATAAAACTGAAAGGCTTTCGAGTAGAAATATCTAAGAAAAATATACACCTAAATACAAGCAGGCTGCTAAACCTCTCAATTCAAGAAGAAAACCCCAGGCATACATGGAAGATCAAGTAAGGAAGAAAAAGAATCACTGGCACAGACTTCTCGCCTGGAACTCTGAACTGAGACTCAGGAATACTACACGGTCATTAACAGAAAAGGAAGGGAGGGGAGGGGGGAACAGAGTTGTGTACCATATGGAATGGTTTCTAAGATCTATAACTAGCGTACAGCAAGGCACAAGACTCTGTGTACAGTATGCTGCCATTTGACTTTCAAAAGGATTACATGTGTGTACTTTCATATTCGTGCATAACTCTACCTCCAGAAAGCTTCTCCAGAAACTGGTAAACCTGGTTGCTTCTGAGGAAGGAAACCTGCTGCCAGAGGAAGGGAAATGATGGGGCCTGGGCAAAAGTGACACTTTTCATCAGATAAAACTTCGTATCTTCTGGATTTTGTGCCACGGCAATGCACTGGCTATACCACACACCAAAAATTTTCAATCACTCTCCCTCTCTCTTTCCTTCCCTTCTCACACACACAGTCAAATTTAAAGTAAAAACAACAAGCTATAGAATGGGAGAAAGTACAATCCACAGATCTGATGAGCACTTGTATCTAGAATATATTAAAAACTCTTAAAAAGAATATATGTGAGATACATACATACATACATTTATACATATAAATATACACACAATGAAATGTTATTCAGCCTTAAACTAGAAAATTCTGCCATTTGCAATGACATGAATGAACATGGAGAACATTATTAATATTATGCAAAGTGAAATAAGTGAGTCATAAAACAACAAATTCTGCATGATCCCACTGATCTGAGGACTCTCAAAGAGTTCATTTCATTCTACTGGGAATGGGAAATGGGCTGGGGAATGGGAAGATGGGGCGGTATTAGTCAAAGGGTACAAAGTTTCCATTATGCAGGATGGAAAGTACTAGAGATCTAATGTGCCACACAGCATCCACAGTTAGCAGTAGTGAGGCTTCCCTGGGTAACACTCTGCGCTTCCACTACAGGGGTGGGGGCTCCATCCCTGGTCAGGGAAATTCTGCATGCAGTGAGCTGTGGCCAAAGAAAAAAATTAAAAAGGAAAAAACAATACTGCATTGTACACTTTAAAATTTGCTAAGAAGGTAGATCTTCTTACAAATAACAATATTAGGAAGAGCAATATAAAGAGGGTAGGAGGAAACTTTTGGACATGATGGACATGTTTATGGTATAGACAATAGTGACAATTTAAGCAGATACATACTTATCTCCAACTCAAATTATATACATTAAACATAAACAGCTTTCTGTATGTCAATCATACTCAATAAAGTGATTTTTAAAAGAAGAATATGTAACTAGTTCAGTATATACAGTATATTCAATATATAGATAGATATGTATATATCTCAATAAGAAAAACAACCCAATAAATATAGGCAAAAGATTTGAAGGTACTTCCAAAATGTATACAAATGGCCAATTAGCATGTGAAAAGAGGTTTAACGTCATTAGTAACCACATTAAAAAAAACTAAAGTGACAGTGAGATACTACTACGCATCCACTAGAACTGACCGAACAATACCAAGCCTCAGCAAAGACGTGGAGCTGCTGGAACTCTGGGACACTGCAACTCTACTGTGAGGTACTCACTCAAGAGAAAGGAAAACCTGTCACCTGAAGACAGGAACGTGAAAGTTCACAGCAGCTGTATTTGTGTCTGAGAATGCGTCCATTCCATCTAAGTCACACAGCTCAATGGCACAGAACTGCTCACACCATTACTTTATAATCCTTTATTATTTCTGTAAGGTTAGGAATGTCTACCCTTTCACGTATGATTTTAGTACTTTGAAACGTCTCCTTTTCTTGGTCAGTTCCAGCTAAAGGCTGCCAATTCTGTTGACTGTTTTCAAAGAACGAAATTTTGGTCCTATTAATTTTCTCTATTGTTTTCCTATCCTCTATTCCATTAATTTCCACTCTAATTTCTTCCTTCTGTTTGCTTTAAAGGTTAGTTTGCTCTCTTTTCTTCAAGTGTAGTAGCTTAATTTGTAACAGCCCAGAGCTCAAAACAATCTACATATTCATTAATGAGTGAACCCATAAACAGTGATTATATTCATTGAATGAATATAGTCAATAACTTTTTTAAAAAAAGAACTATAGATAGAGCAACAATATAAAGTCATCATGTTGAAAGAAACTAGACAAAAAGAGTATATATTTTATGATTCCAATTATACAAAATTCTAGACAGTGCAAACTAACACAGCAACAGAAAGCAACAGAAAGCAGGTCAGCGGTGAACTAGGCCAAAGGTGAGGGAAAATATGAACTGCAAAGCACATGAAAACCTTTGGAGGTGATGCTTACATCTGGATTGTGACAGTAGCTCCACAGGTATATGTGCAAGAGTCAAAATTAATTGAATCGCACACTTAAATGACACAGTTATTTTATATAAATTACACCCCAAGAAGTTAGGTCTCAACAATGCTTTAAATTTATGCTTTTAAAGTGGAAAAGAAGGTAGTGGGGCAATCTCTATATACGTCTCAAGAGGAAATACTCAGCCAAATCACCATCCAGACAAGAAAAGAATAATATATACCACTCAGCTGTTGTTACAGAATATATATCATCCAGGGTGGTTGTGTTTTTTTTTCCTTAAGTTACTGTCAGACATAAAATATAGTATACTGAAAAATAAATCAGATAAAGATTTGTTTGAGAAAGACATATTAGTTTAAGGAAGAGCTGATGCTACTGTGAAATTTGACTCAACTGTTAAAAAATATTCATAAAACACAAGAGGCATTAATCTAAAAAAAAATTGATCACAATGAGGAACTCAATAATTTCACTAAAACCTAAGAGAGGAAGTAAAAACTAATTCAAGGTCTCTCCTTCTTCTGGAGAGTTACAAATACTAATTAAAACTTGATTAGGGTAGAAGAATATAATTATAGACATTAGTCAAATAGAAACAGGAAACAGAACTTGGAAGAAAATAAAATTGAACAAAAGCACACTTGATCAATGTATCCAGAGTCAGGAAAAGGAGAAAGAAAACAAAAAGAAAGCATAATAAATAGAAACAAGAGTAAAAGTAAAATTCCACACAAAATATTAGCAAACTGAATCCAAGACTAAGTAGGACTCATTCTCAGTATATATAAGTATTAGGAAATTAAGTATTTAAAATATCAATGCAGAAAAAAATAATTTTCATAGATGCTGATAAAGCATTTTATTAAACCCAATTCCATTCCTAATTTTTTTTAATTGGTAAGCAATGAATAAAAAAAAAAAACACTTTAACTTGATAAGAAAACAACAACAAACATATCTAATGAGAAAATACTCGATATATCCCCTTCAACAAGAAACAAGATAAAAATGCCCTCACTATTTTAAGAATTTCCATAGGTCTTGGTCAGTGCAACAAAATAAAAAAAATATATTTTAGGAAAGAAGCATTCAGTTGCAAAGTATATGATTCTCTTGGATTTCCAAGTAGAAAATAAATGAAAAATGATTCAAAACATGTTAGGAATTGAATAAGGTGGCTAAATGCATGATAAAATTTCAAAAATAAATAGCTTCTCTACATCCAGGCAATAAGAAACTGCAATTAACCGTAATTTTTATTTTAGAACTTTATCTTTTGATCTTGGAGCAGAGGAAGAGAAATAGGAACCTGAAAAGCCCAGAAATGCAACGGTCTGTCCAAAGGGGATTTGGCTCGAAGCACCTAGAACAGTGCTGGGCACTGGATAAATATTTTAGAATAAATGAATGGAATATGAGCTTCCTGATTAGGTCTGGTTCCTCTCATCTATTTCCTCTAGGAGGGAGTTCTGTTTTCTTGCCAGCTGAAACAGACCTTTCTTCTCAAGGTATATAGCTCACACATCAGAAAGATTTCTCCTTTCCTTTTTAGTATGTTGAATGAGCCAAGAGTAATTTACTCTTATTCAAACACAACGAAAATCAAATAAAGGAGAGGAAGTGAAAATATCTACCATAATCAAGTCATGGCAATAATCACATCAATGGTAATGTAAATATGACATGACTGTGAGTGTTTACTGTGAGCTGTTTATTGGATAAAGCTATCTATAATCTGGCCCTCAACTGCAGAAAATCACCCTAGAGCTGACTCAAGGTTTTCTTTCCCACAATTTATGCATTCTTTCTGTAGAACTGGGTCTGTTTCCTCTTCCTTCTGTGCAGTCTTATAAAAATTCTTAACTACACAACCTTGCTATAGTCTAGGAAGCACTTTTCTTTTCTTTCACCTGTATTATGTTCTGAACGTTAACACACCACATGATGCAAATATGCCTACCACTGGTGCCTATCAAACAGGCAAGGAATCTTTGCAGTCATCTAAAAAATGTTGTTCATATCAATTACAAGCATCAGTCATGGGGCTTTCTTGCTGGCTCAGTGGTGAAGAATCCATCTGCCAATGCCAGAGACATGGGTTCGATCCCTGATCCAGGAGATTCCACATGCCATGAAGCAGCTAAGCCCACACACCACAACCACTGAAGCCCGCATGCCCCAGAGCTCATGCTTCACCAGAGAGGCCACCACAGCGAGAAGCCTGTACAACGCAACCAGATAGTAGCCCTCGCTCTCTGCAGCTAGAGAAAAGCCCACGCAGCAACAAAGACCCAGCACAGCCAAAAATCATCACTAAATAAATAGAGTTATGAGAACAGCTTTTGGGGCCTTCTATGCATGTGACTCCAGCCATGAAATTAAAAGACACTTACTCCTTGGAAGGAAAGTTATGACCAACCTAGACAGCATATTGAAAAGCAGAGATATTACTTTGCCAACAAAGGTCTGTCTAGTCAAGGCTATAGTTTTTCTTGTGGTCATGTATGAGTTGGAGTGTGAAGAAAATGTGAGAGTTGGACTGTGAAGAAAACTGAGCACCAAAGAATTGATGCTCTTAACTGTGGTGTTGGAGAAGACTCTTGAGAGTCTCTTGGACGGCAAGGAGACCAATCAGTCCATTCTAAAGGAGATCAGTCCTGGGTATTCACTGGCAGGACTGACGCTAAAGCTGAAACTCCAGTACTTTGGCCACCTCATGCAAAGAGTTGACTCATTGGAAAAGACTCTGATGCTAAGAGGCATTGGGGGCAGGAGGAGAAGGGGACAACAGAGGATGAGATGATTGGATGGCATCACCAACTCCGATGGATGTGAATTTGAGTGAACTCCAGGAGATGGACAGGGAGGCCTGGCATGCTGTGATTCATGGGGTCACAGAGTCGGACACGACTGCGCGACTGAACTGAACTGACGCATGTCATTAAGTTATCAGAACCACCTTACTAGCTCAGATGGTAAAGAATCTGCCTGCAATGCAGGCGACCCAGGTGTGATCTCTGGGTTGGGAAGGTCTCCTGGCTGAGGAAATGGCAACTCACTCCAGTATTCTTGCCTGGAGAATCCCACGGACAGAGGAGCGTGGCAGGCTATAGTCCATGGATCCCAAAGAGTCAGACATAACTGTGCAACTAAGCTGGTATGCACGCACTATAATTCTCGTTTTATTGACAGGATAACAGAGGCTCAGGGCAGGTAAGTGACTTCCCAGCCAGTAAGTGATTATATTAGGACTCCCTTGGCTAACTCTCAAGGTTCCGTTTTTTCTTTCTACTCAGCTGCACCAACTTCAAACCTACATTACTCTAACTTCTCTAATGTAACAGTTAGAAATTACTTTGATTTGGAACCAGAGGAGCAAAAAAACTTTATTCCTCCTGCTGCTGGCAACATTGTTTCTCATGATGGACAGATTCTCTCTATCCCTTTCCTGCAACATCACAGACCAACAGAGAAATGAAGTTTCCCTGATTCATGAATAAGTCAACAGCAAGACTCCTCTGTCAGTTTCATCATAATTTAACCTCCAAGAGAGTTTAAAATGGACAGTCCTGTGATTTTAAGTAAACAGCCAGTCTGTCAAGGTCAATACCTGAAAACATATTCAGCCATGTGATACCAAAACTTCTACAGCTTACAATCTTGGGATGCTGTGGTGTGTCTTTAATGAATGTTATCCTTTTCCACTCACACATTCAAGAGAAGAATGATTTGAGAGAAACAAAAAACAGTGGCTATCTTCAGAGTCAGGTTGAAAGTGGAGATGTGACCGTTTTGCTCAAACCACAGCACTTGAGACACACTTAGTAATCTGTGCGGACTTTCCTGGTGGCTCAGTGGCTAAGACTCCACACTCCCAAAGCAGTGTGTCCAGATCTGATCCCTGGTCAAGAAACTAGATCCCACATACCACAGCTAAAAGGATCTCATATGCCAGGACTGAGACCCAGCACAGCCAAATAAATAAATAAAAATAAAGATTAAAAAAAGAAATGTGTAGATGCACGTTAGCCCCAAATTTAGATCTTAGTCTAAAAATCTAAACAGTCCAGTCTAAAATACTATATAAAATAGTACCTGCTGCTGCTGCTGCTAAGTTGCTTCAGTCATGTCTGACCCTGTGTGACCCCAGAGATGGCAGCCCACCAGGCTCCACCATCCCTGGGATTCTCCAGGCAAGAACACTGGAGTGGGTTGCCATTTCCTTCTCCAATGCATGAAAGTGAAAAGTGAAAGAAGTTGCCCAGTCGTGTCCAACTCTTAGCGACCCCATGGACTGCAGCCTATCAGGCTCTCCCATCCATGGGATTTTCCAGGCAAGAGTACTGAAGTGGGGTGTCATTTACTCAAAAAGCTCCATAGATACCTACAATAATGTGCCGAGCCTCCCAGAAGACCTGGGAAGGAGAATTTGGTTACACTGAAAAAGTCAAGTCTCCTCAACTGTTTCAGACAGAGCTGTCGGCCTGTTTCTAATACAAGCATGCATGCATGCTAAGTAAGTCGCCTCAGTCGTGTCCGACTCTGTGTGACCCCACAGACAGCAGCCCACCAGGCTCCCATGTCTACGGGATTCTTCAGGCGAGAAGACTGGAGTGGGTTGCCTTCTCCATCACTAACATAACCACCCCCTGGTTCCACATCTTCCATTTGCATTTCTTTTTAAGTTGATCACCCCTCTCTCTAAAAAGCTTCGTTGCAGCTTTTTAGAGAGAACCCCTGACCAGGATAAGGACTGCTATGAGGAAAACTGGAAGGGAGAAGAGCTCACATCACTGGCTGAAAATGCGTCTCTTTCATGGAGCTAGGCGAGGGACACGGCAGCCCTGTGGTCGTGGAGACTGGGGGCAAGAGCATGAAACAGTCTGACAAGGTCCAGACAGCTGCTGAAACACGGCAAGGTCCTGCTCCTCCTCGGTAACTCGAAGCAGGAAAGAAAAAATGTCTTAACCCCAGGGAAAAAAAGACAGTTCCAAAAATTGAATGATCATTGGGAGAAAAGGGTAAAAGCTCACTCTGAGCCAGTATTCACCCATATTTGATGAGAACAAATTAAAATCTACAGAAAAGGGCTTTCCTGGTGTCCCAGCGGTTAAGAATCTACCTTGCGATGCAAGGGACACTGGTTCGATTGGTGGTCTGGGAAGATTCCACACGCCTCAGAGCAGCTAAGCCTGTGGGTCGTAACTACCGAAGCCCACATGCCCTAGAACCTGTGCCCCACGACAAGAGAGGCCACCGCAATGAGAGGTCCGTGCACCAGAACGAGAGAGGAGCCGCCACTCTCCACAACAAAAGAAAAAGCCCGCACAGCAAGGAAGACCCAGCAAAGCCCAAAATAAATAAATATTAACAAAAAACGACAGAAGAGCACTGTCTCTTCCCTCCCCTCGGTTAACAGCTGAGTTGTGTCCTCTTTACATCTGTGCAGTTTTACTTGTTTTCAGACACAAACAACATACACATCCCACCGCACATGACTGCGAGTAAAAAGCCCCATTTTTCTTTTTTTAGCAATTTTTATGGGAGTACAGTTGCTTTACAATATTGCGTTAGTTTTTACTGTACAGCAAAGTGAATCAGCCACATATATACATATATGCCCTTTTTTGGATTGCCTTCCCATCTAGGTCACCAGAGAACACCAGAGGAGAGTTCCCTGCGCTATCCGGTAGGTTCTCATTAGTTATCCACTTTATACCCAGGACCAGCAGTGTATATATTGTTTGTCTATTTGAAACACAGAGTTGCACAAGGGTTAATCAAGTATTCCCTTTTTCATCAAGACCAACTATTACTAGCCAAATTAGGAAGAGAGAAGGAAGGCTCTTTCTCTCTGATTTGGTCAGAGAGCCTCCAAGGAAGGCAGGTCACGCTCTCAAAGGGTCAGAGAATTACCTTCTGAGAATCATCAGTGCACCCTTGTGAGGCTAGCACCCACACCTGCACTACCCTTAGACATGCGCACAAGCGACAGCAGGCCACGTGTGGTTCGTAATGTTTCCTTTTTTTACTAAATATATCCTGCCATTCCTGCAAATGAGTTGGGTGTATACTCTTTTTAATACATTTTAAAGCTTATCATGGTTTACAAAACTAGCTCCCTATTGGTGGATATTTAGGCTCCTTATCTTTTGCCATTAAAAATAATATTGCAACAAATACATTTGTGCACGTGTCTGTTTACTGAGTCAGCACATACTTGGGTACTCACCCCATCCTAGGCTTTGTTCCTGCACTGCCATTCCAGCATTAGGCAATCAGAGCCCCTGCCCTCACGGAGTTTACAGCACAGTGTCGGAGACACACATGTCTGAGGGCGCGTTCCCTCTGAGTGAATCAGAGGATCCTTTTAAAGCAACTGATCTCAACCTTGGCTACACGTTATAATTCTCTGGAAAATCCTTTTTAAGAAATACTGGTCTCTGGACCATCCGAGACTCACGGGATCCAAATTTCTTGAGATGGGGCCCAGGCAACAGCACTGTCTAAAAAGTCCTCGGATGATGAGTGTTTAGCTACACGCATCTTGATCAGGATACTCACGATGACAGTGGAAATGAAGAAGGACATTTAAAGAATAGTGATGTCAGTGTTCTCGCCTTCTGAGATGGCCTACACACTCTGTCTGTGGAGTGTGTTTCTTTCTAAATAAATCTGCTTCTCACCTATCACTTTGTCTCTTACTGAATTCTTTCTGCAGTGAGACATCGAGAACCTGAGCTTCACTGAGTTCTGAGACCAGCTGCAGGGGATCACACGGGTCACAGCACACTGGAGTAAAGAAGACCTGGAGAGGCAGCCTGGGGCAATACACCTCCCTGACTGCTCACACAAACTGCTCTCTGACCTGAGGCTTCTCGGCTGAAAACACAACAGAAGTGTGGCCAGGGATACGCGCGCCATAGCAGTGAGCTTCCACGTCAGGGCACACGGCTGCCTACAGGCAAAAGACCTAGATTCCTGCATTTTTAGGCAAAATCTGCTCTGGATAATATTTGGGCCCTGTATCTTTAATTTTTTTTTTCTTAAACAAAAAATAAAAGCAGTGATGTTATATATAAAAAAGCGTGTTTAAAAAAAGAGGCAAAGAAGATGTGGTTTCAAATACTTTCACCATAGGGAGATTATAATGTGCTAAAACAAGAATCACAGAAATACCTGGAAAGATGTGATTAAAGCTAGAAAGGAAGATGTGGGAGTCCTAAGCCCTGCTGCAGCAGTAAAGTCCATCCAGAGATGAAACCTCAGAAACTAGCAAAGGGCAGGAAGCATGGCAGGACAGGCTCACCGTCAGAACTTAGAAGAAAAGAGAGGAGGGCCCAGTGAAGCAGGGGCAGAGCAGGGGAAGGAAGGCCAAGAGAGGAGAGAATTAATTCATCCAGCGAATAAGGTATCCACTCTGTGCCAGGCATTGGGTGGTGAACAGAGTTTAAGACCCTGAGAGAAAAAAAGGCAGAGGAAGAAAGCATTGAGGGGAAGCTAGTCAATGTATCACTCAAGGAAAATGAGCATCGAACCAAGGGTCTAGAAACCTGGGTCCTGACCTCAACTCTGCCGCAAACCAGCCGGGTGACCCTATCTGACAAATCACTCCTCTCCGAGTCACAGTTTCCTCTACTGAAAAGAGAGGGTCCTGGAGGGAGAGACCACGGAGTCCTCTGAGGCTCTAAAGGCCTGCGTCGTTAACGGCACAGAAACAGCTGCTGCGGCTCCCCCTGAGCTGTGAGCAGCCGAGGCAGGACCTGGCCTGTGGGGCTGGATGCTGAGGCAAGAGGAGGCAGATGGTGAGGCAGATGGGAGCAGTGGGCAAAGACTGCTCATCCAAGGAGCCTGACGGTGACAGAGAGCGAGCAGGCAGCGAGCCCTGGGAGACTTCTCTAACAAGGGAGGCTGCTAGTAGGGGAGGAAGAGACTGGAAAAAAACAGAAACTGAGATGAGGGAAGAGACACAGGCTAAGATACACAGGGGTTGGTTTCACTTCCCTTGGCCTGAAACTGTTTTGTTTAAGAAACGCAACCTACAGTGCCTAATGCAAATAAACACTCAAAACAGTGGGGAGCGGGTTTGGAAAACGATGCCAGTTTGAGCAGTCGATGAAGAGAGTGGGCTCGAAGGCTGGACAGATCCAAGTTCAAATCCCAGCCCCACTCCCTTCCAGCTCTGTGACTTTGAATACATAAATGCAACTTCATCTTTCAAAGCCTGTATTTCCCCAGCTGTCAAAGGAAAAGGAGATAGTAAATGCATGCTAGGGGAGTGCTCTGGGAAGATGCAGTACAGCTCCCAATCAAAAGAAGTGCTCCCTAAAGGTTCGTAATGATCACAGACACATGTTACTATCGTCTCTGGGTAAAGGTGGTAACTGCGGGGACACCCTCGATGAGGGAGACATCAGAACAAAAGGAAAAGAGAAGAGAAGCAACAGTTAGGGACGTGACAACAGTCCCAAGCAGATGTTAAACCTGACAGTCTGGGCATACAGGAGGCCGTGTTGTTAGTCTAGATGTTGACGGGGATGGAGTGTTCCGGGCAAGCCCCACAGTCAACCCAGAATGCAGAAGCCCGCCTGGGGGGCCCTGACTCACTGCAAGCATACCCCCGGAATGGCAACAGTCCTGAACCAGAAGACTGAGATGGTCAAGAGGTGATTTTAACAAGACCTGGAAACCAGGACGTCCAAAGGATACACTCAGGGCCAGCTTCACAGGGACCCCATGTGCCGAAGGATTTCACACTAGGTTTAATGCTCTGCTATTACTATCTTGAAATTCTTAATAATTTTTTTTAACATGGGGTAAGAATTTTCATTTTGCACTGGGCCCCACAAATTACACGGCCAATCTTGGATATACATACAGTGGTGAAGAACAGTCACTGCATCAACATGCATATAATAAAAGCTAAAGGACTGAAAAATTTACTATTAACTCAGGCCAAAAAACAATTATTTAAACCATTGAAATCCCAACACTGACTAATTCAGAAGGCAAAATGCAGTTGTTATCTTTAATAGCTAACCCAAAACCTCCTTCCAATGTGCTTCACTTAAAATTTTCTTTAATAAATTACTCTGACTACCCCCCTGGCATTCAGCACGTACCCCTGTCTCATGTTAAATAGCAATGACTCACCTATACTTCCCTGTCTCCCTTCCTGGACCTTGAGTGGCTAGAAGGTAAGGGCATCTGTTCATCTTTGCATTCCCCCAGCATGGCACATGAGAGGCCCATATAAATCTCTGAGGAATGAACGAGAAGTCCAAGCGTCCTTCACTAGTGCTGATGCAAGTCATGAAATAAACGAGATTTACTGGACCAGACAGTGCAGAAAAAAGGCTGCTATACTGCATTTTTGCAGCACAGATGCTGATGCAGCGAGATGATAAGCCTAATTCCTTAGAATGTTGTTGTTGCTTAGTCACTAGTCGTACGCGACTCTTTTGTGACCCCATGGACTGTAGCCTGCTGGGCTCCTCTGTCCATGGGACCTTCCAGGCAAGAGTACTGGAGAGGGTTGCCATTTTTCCTTCTCCAGGGGATCTTCCTGCGTTGGTAGGCGGATTCTTTCCCACTGAGCCGCCAGGGAAGCCCTCCTGAGAACATACCTCTTCCCTAATTAAACAGCCTGAAAAGAAGGTCTAGGTTTCCATTTTCACAACCAAAGAATTATTCTACAACCATTTCTATTCTATACATCCAGTAAGACATTTTTCACCTGGAATGTCTGAGCCCTGACTGTCTCAGGTAATTGTTATTTCCAAAATGTAGGTATCTTAATTCCCAAGGAACACAATGCCTCCCACAGCACATAAGACAGAGGAGGTTCAAACACATGTGCAAAAATTCATGTTAGCACTTCAAGTATTAATACGCCTTATTGATTCTAATAAGAAATTATATTTAAAAAGTATGTGTGTGTGTGTGTGTGTGTGTAAAGTGCTCAGTCGTGTCCGACTCTTTGTGACCCCGCAGACTGTAGCCCACCAGGCTCCTTTGTCCAGGCAAGAATACTTAAAAGTATGAAGGTGAAGTCGCTCGGTCATGTCCGACTCTTTGCGACCCCGTAGACTGTAACCTACTAGGCTTCTCCATCCATGGGATTCTCTAGGCAAGAATACTGGAGTGGATTGCCATTTCCTTCTCCAGGGGATCTTCCTGACCCAGGGATCAAACCCAGGTCTCCCACAATGGAGGCAGACGCTTTAACCTCTGAGCCACCAGGGAAGCCCACTTAAAAGTATATATACCCTCAAAGGGGAAAGAATAATTTTTTCAGCAAGTGATACTGAGAAACTGGATATTCACATACAAAAGAATGAAATTGGACCCTCTTAACATCATATACAAAAATTAACTCAAAATGGATTAAAGACCCAAAACTACAAAACTTCTACAAGAAAACATGGCAGGGAAGCTTCATGCCACTGGAACTGGCAGTGATTTCTTGGATATGACAGTAAAAACACAGATAAGAAAAGCAAAAATAGACAAAGGAGACTACATCAAACTTAAAAAAAATGTGTGCAAAGGATGAAATCAAAAGAGTTAATAGGCAAACTACAGAATGGGACAAAACATCTGTAAATCATATATCTGATAAGGGGTTAATATCCAGGATATAAAAAGAACTCCTATAACTCAACAATAAAAAAAAATCAGATAATCTGATTGTGAATAGACATTTCTCCAAAGCTGATATACAAATAGCCAACAAGGATATGAAAAGATGCCCAGCATCCTTAGTCAGAGAAGTGCAAATCAAAATCACAGGATACAACCTCATAGTCATTAGGATGGCGGCTACCAAAAAACCAGAAAAAAGTTAGTGCTGGTGAGGATACAGAGGAACTGGAATCCTTGTGCACAGTTGGTGCGACTGTAAAATGGTGCAAACACTATAGAAAACAGTATGGAAGCTTCTCAAAACTTTAAAAATAGAATTAGCATATGATCTAGTTTTTATATATAAACTTTTGGGTTTATACATAAAAAAAAAAAAATGAAGACAGGATCTTGGAGAGATAGCTGCGCATCCACTGCAGCACTGGCAAGAGGTAGAAGCAACCTAAACGCCCATCAGTGGATAGCCGATGTTTTAAATGTAGCAGTGTTCTTGCCTGGAGAATCCCACGGACAGCAGAGCCTTGCAGGCTGACGTCTATGGGGTTGCACAGAGTCGGACACGACCTAGCAGCAGCAGCATACCTACACTGGAATATTTTTCGGTCTTAAAAAAGAATATCCTGTTTCATGCCACAGCATGGATGAACCTTGAGAACATTATTCTAAGTGAAATGACCCAGTCACAAAAACACAAATACTGTATGATTCTATTTATATGAAGACTCTAAAGTAGGGGCTTCAAATTCATAAAGACAGTGGAATGGTGATGACCAGGGCCTGGGGGGAGGGAGATAATAAGAGTTGTTATATTTAATGAGTACGGCGCTTCAGTTTTGCAATATGAAGAACTTTGGAGATCAGTTTCACAACAATGTGAATATGTTCACTATCGAACTATATCCAATACTTTGGCCACCTGACGTAAAGAGCCGATTCACTGCAACAGACCCTGATGCTGGGAAAGACTGAAGGCAGAAGGGAATGACAGAGGATGAGATGGCTGGATGTGTTGCCCTTTGCAGTGAAAGTGCAGAGTCCTAACAACTGGACCACCAAGAAAATCCCAAGAGATCTTTTTTTTTTTTAATCTTTCTCAATGTCCCCAGCATCCAGCACAGAGCCAGGCATGTAACAGATACTCAAGAGGTTCAGGTTTTGAGAAGTGCCCAAACTCTGACACCCAAAGATGCCATATGCTTTTCCTGCTCTGTGCCTTTTTTCAAATAAGAGTTCTGAAATACCTTTTCTGCAAGTCACTCGTGCCCTTGTCCCCTCCAGTCCCAACACACACACACACACACTCACACTCACACAAATTCTTGATCCCTGCTCTGTGGCAGCCAAAATGAGGAATTCTGTGGGCAAGGCAAACGTGAGATAGTGTATGACTCAACCGCCCCAGGGTCTAGTAAACAAAACCAATTGCTCACATATGAGTTACTGCACCTTCACCAAGCCTGTCTCTTATACACATCTAGATGTGTATAAGAGACAGCCTCACTACAGGGTGCTTACTCCTCGGAAGAAAAATTATGACGAACCTAGATAGCATATTGAAAAGCAGAGACATTACTTTGCCAACAAAGGTCCGTCTAGTCAAGGCTATGATTTTTCCAGTGGTCATGTATGGATGTGAGAGTCGGACTGTGAAGAAAGCTGAGTGCCGAAGAATTGATGCTTTTGAACTGTGGTGTTGGAGAAGACTCTTGAGAGTCCCTTGGACTGCAAGGAGATCCAAGCAGTCCATTCTGAAGGAGATCAACCCTGGGATTTCTTTGGAAGGAATGATGCTAAAGCTGAAACTCCAGTACTTTGGCCACCTCATGCGAAGAGAGGACTCATTGGAAAAGACTCTGATGCTGGGAGGGATTAGGGGTAGGAGGAAAAGGGGACAACAGAGGATGAGATGGCTGGATGGCATCACTGACTCAATGGATGTGAGTCTGAGTGAACTCCGCAAGTTGGTGATGGACAAGGAGGCCTGGCATGCTGCGATTCATGGGGTCGCAAAGAGTCGGACATGACTGAGCAACTGAACTGAACTGAACTGAACAGGGCAGCTGGAATTTGAGTTTCCCAAACAGGAATCGAACCCGAGTCTCCTGCATTGGAAGCACGGAGTCTTAATCACTAGACCACCAGGAAGTCTAGTGTCTTTTTTTTTTTAAGTATACAGTGGACCCTTGAACAACATGTGGGTCCTCTTATTACTGGATTTTTCTCACTACAAAATCCAAGGTTGATTGAAACCATGGATGTAGAACTGTGCTGACTATAAAGTTAAAATGTGGATTTTCAACTGTGTTGGAGTCAGCACCCTAATCTCCAAATTGTTCAAGGGTCAATCATAAGATTTAAGAAACAACCCAAATGCTCATTAACTGCTAAATGGACAGAAGTAGTCTATCCATACAATGGAATATTATTCACCCATAAAAGGAATCAGTACCGATATACACAACATGGATAAACCTTAAAAACATTAGACTGAAGGCCACATATTCTATAACTCCATTTTTATGAAATATCCAGAATAAAAAAATTAATAGAGAACAAAAGCAGATTAGTGATTGCCAGGGGTTGGGAGTCGGGGAAATGGAGTGTCTGCTAACAAGAATGAGTTTTCTGGGGTCACAAGTTTTATGGGGTCCAGAAGTCACAAAACTCTCTGGAATTAGATAATGGTGTCAGCTGAACAACCTTGTGAATATACTAAAAATCACTACATCGTATGTTTCTAAAAGGTGGCGTTAATGGTCTGTGCATATGGTATTGCTTAAAGTAGTATGAGCTTGGTTTCTATTGTTTGCAAACGAAACTCCTGACCAGTACACCCCCTGAATCCAGTGAGTCAAAGCCCTCCTGAAGCTGCCTCCCCTCCACCCACCACTCCTGCAAAAGGACACTGCCAAGCTTTGGCACAGACTGGTTCTTCTGCTCCAGTTACCCCTCTTTCCTGTCCGTTTGGGAAACATCTACTTCACCCTCCAGCTTAAACAGCATCTCCTTTGGAAAAGTCACCACACTCCTGAGCACCGTCACGCCTTACCTCACCCCTACACGTTATTTCCATGTAGATGCTGTGGGTGCCCATCTGTCTCCTCTCGCTGGCCAGTTCAGTGCCCACTGACCTGACTTCCAACCACCAACACCCAGACTTATTGGCCCAACTGCTTCCCCCATTGCTGAACCTGCTTCGCCCATCCGTGGGCAGGCTGGAAAAGTGCTCAGAGTTAACGCTCAAACACCATGCAGTGGTCAACCAGTAATTGACAAGGGCTGCTGAAGACCCAGCTCCTTCCCAGGGTGGGGTAACTGAGGTGCATGCTCTGCACATGCTCCCAGGACCCCCAGTTACTGCTTCTAAGGCAGTAACAACACCAGCATTTTCACAGGACTTACTATGTGCCAGATACTATTCGAAACTTCAGAACACTACCTGAAATAATCCAAAATTTAACAAGGGAGACACTGAGGCATTTCAAGGTTAAGGAACTTGCCCAAGGCCTCAGTGCCAGTGAATACATCTAGGGTTTTCACATTCCACTGCAAACCATCTGGGTATATGTCTCCTCTCTTCTGCACTGGACCATGACTCTCTCAGGGGACAGATCTTTTTTTTCGGTTGAACCAGGCAGCATGTAGAATCTTAGTTCCCCTACCAGGAATTGAACCTGTTGCCCTTTGCAGTGAAAGTGCAGAGTCCTAACAACTGGACCACCAAGAAAATCCCAAGAGATCTTTTTTTTTTTTAATCTTTCTCAATGTCCCCAGCATCCAGCACAGAGCCAAGCATGTAACAGATACTCAAGAGGTTCAGGTTTTGAGAAGTGCCCAAACTCTGACACCCAAAGATGCCATATGCTTTTCCTGCTCTGTGCCTTTTTTCAAATAAGAGTTCTGAAATACCTTTTCTGCAAGTCACTCGTGCCCTTGTCCCCTCCAGTCCCAACACACACACACACACACTCACACTCACACAAATTCTTGATCCCTGCTCTGTGGCAGCCAAAATGAGGAATTCTGTGGGCAAGGCAAACGTGAGATAGTGTATGACTCAACCGCCCCAGGGTCTAGTAAACAAAACCAATTGCTCACATATGAGTTACTGCACCTTCACCAAGCTGTTACTTATGCACTTATTCTGAGAGACTCTCATTCTTCACCAAGGAACATCTGTCTTCCTCTCTGTAACCTCTGTTGATCCCTGATCCCCGATCCTGAAGACCTTCCTCAACCCGATTTTTCCCCTAAGCTACCACCTTTCTCCTACAAACTGCTGGGATCTCCTGCCTTCCATGTGATTGCTAATACCCACTTTGTTTAAATTCTGACCTCAACCTCCGCATCTTCCACGCTCATCTTGCTTCGGATTGCTTGGAGTTACACATTCGTATAATAAAGAAGAGCTTCCCGGAGGCAGCACCTGTGCTCCACCTTGAAGTCTGAGTGGGCTTTTAGCCGCAGGGTTCAGACAAACTGTCCCAAATTGCTTCATGCTGCATTCCAGCCATCTTTACACCTGCTCACACGCGCCTCCCCAGCTGTGTTCTTCCTCAGTGACGGCGCCAGTCTCTTTCTTAGACTAGAAAATCAGCCATCCTCTCTGCACCAAAACTAGTCATCTTTTCATCTTCTCATTTTTCTTCTTTCAGGCCACAGTGGCAACCTAAACCAAACTGATAGCTTTCTAACTTAGCTCTTTCACTGCCAGACTCTCCCCACCCCAAGCACTGATCACACACTCCCCAGCTCAAACATTCTCACCGGCTGGCTGCTGCCTAAGAAATACAACTTCTACATCAGAGCATCCGAAGCAGTCTCAGCCTCCTTCCCACCTCCTCTCTCCCCGATCCCCATCCTGACTCTCCAAACCCACTCCTGACACACAACCTGACCCAACGCAACCCCAGTGGACACAAGTCTCTTCCATCTCAGGAGCTTTGCTCTAGCTGCTCCCTGGGCCCATGATCCCCTCTCCACCCTGCCCCTAAAAGCCTCCTCGAACTTCAAGGAACCTGGTGAAAACACATCTCTGCCACCAAAGCTGATTTGCCGATAATACACTCTGTATTTATAACATATCCAGCAGTGGGGCTGGCCAAGAGGAACTAAGCATCCTCCACTCCATGCTCCCAAAGTAAAACTTAATTTTCACTTCATGTTTTAAAGTAGACATATTGGTCTTTTTTTTTTTTAAGTTTCAAGGGACAAAAAGGCAATCTCGGGACTTCCCTGGTGGTGCAGTGGCTAAGAATCTGCCTGCCAGTGCAGGGGAGACAGGCTCTATCCCTGGTCCTGGAAGATCCCACGTGACGCGGAAACAACTAAGCCTCCGCACCGCAACCACTGAGCCTGCGCTCTAGAGCCCGTGAGCCACAAGAGAGGCCACCGAAACGAGAAGCCCATGCACCGCAACTAGAGAGCAGCCTGCACTCACCGCAACTCGAGAAAGCCCGCACGCAGCAGCGAAGACCCAGCACAGCCAAAAGTGAAAATGAACTTTTTAAAGGGCATCGTGGCCTCCTGTAACCAGGATGCCCAGGCAGCAGTGCTCGCTTCAGGCACGGCCGGCACAGGGGGATGCAGGCTCCAAGCGATCTTCAGGGATCGTCCCCGCTTTCTCTCCAACTCCACATACCTCTCCAGCTCCACTCTCCACACTACAGGGAACCATGGCTCATGATCTAACAAAAAAGAGAGATTCTTTCCCCCCAGCGGCCATCTGAGCAAATCTCTGTTTCGTTACTTGGCTCTGCTAGGATCACGTGTCCACCAAGGATGCTGCTGGGGCCAATGGATGCCACAGATGAAAGACCTTACGCGGGAGGAGGAGAGAAGTCAGAGTGTGTTTCTCCCCAACCCGAAGCCCTCCTCGCTGGGTCGCAGAGCATCCCCGGCCGCAGCTGCTTCCTCTCCAGCGGCTCCCTCCTCCTGTGGTCTCTGCACTGGCTCAGCTGTCCAGCCACGGTCTAGTTCCCACAGAAGCTCCTGGATTCTGCTGACCTCACCTCCTCCCGCCCCAGATGTGTATAAGAGACAGGCCCTCCTGAGAACATACCTCTTCCCTAATTAAACAGCCTGAAAAGAAGGTCTAGGTTTCCATTTTCACAACCAAAGAATTATTCTACAACCATTTCTATTCTATACATCCAGTAAGACATTTTTCACCTGGAATGTCTGAGCCCTGACTGTCTCAGGTAATTGTCTTGGGTGACTGCAGCTTCCTGCTATTCCTAGGCTCTGGGTTACCTCCCTGTCCTCAGGGTGACTTCAACGTGTCTTCCAGCACCAATGTAATTAACTCCCTGCATTATAGTCTCTCAGTCTGAAAAAACCTACGGTGGTTTTTAACTCCCTGACCAGACCACAACCAATATTCAAATTGACGAAGAACAGACAGAAATGTGCCAAGAAAATGTGAAGAGGTCAGTATCAGGGAATAACAAATACCACTACCACCACCTCACAGCTATTCAAGGGTGGGCTGCCGTCTATGGGGTCGCACAGAGTCGGACAGGGCTGAAGCGACTTAGCAGCAGCACGCAACAGGCGCTACTCTAAGTGTGAACTCACTGCATCTTCGTATCAACCCTGTGATGGAGGTCCTCACTTCTGTTATCCCCTTTTCACAGAGGAGGAAACTGAGACTCAGAGAGGTTAAATAACTTACTGTCATAAAGACTACACATAGTGGAGCTGGGATTCAAATCTAGACAACCGGGCTCCAGAGCGTACACTCTAAAACACAAATCCCAGCGAGGAGAGAGTTTCAAGCAGGGGGTTACTCAGCAGGATCAAGTGCTGTTCAACCTATCAAGAAATCAGGGAAGGCAGAGATATGAAGTGCCTACTGGATTTAGCAATAAGAAAGTCACAAGGGACCTGTAGTGACGCCAGAAGCCAGACAGCAGTAGGCTGAGTAAGCTAGAGGTTAGGAACTAGAGACAAGAGCAGCAAAGCTTTCTTTCAAAAGGCTTGGGACTGAAGAGGAGCCACAGAATAGGGCATGAGATGGAGAAGGAAGCACCATAAGAGTTCCCCTTGCTCTTACTTTGTTTTAGAAGCAAGAGCAACTTGAGGACGTCTAAACACTGATGGGAATGCAGACACAGACCCGCAGACATGGAAAACAAATTTATGGTTACCAAAGGGAGAAAGGGTAGGGGATGGATAAATTCAGAGCTTGGGATTAACATGCACATAGTATATTTCAAGCAGAAAACCAACAAGGACCTACTGTATAGCACAGAGGACTACATCCAATATTTTTTAGTAACCTATATGGGAAGAGATTCTGAAAGATATATATCGACACAGGTACATAAACTGAATGACTATGCTTATACGCCTGAAATTAACACACTACGAATCAAACATACTTCAATTTTTAAAAGTATTTTTAATAAAAATTTTCTTTTAATTTTTAAAAAATTGATGGGAATGAGCCAGTTGAGAGGAAGTGTGAAGACACAGGAGTGACGCAGGCCAACAAAAAGCAGGGTCCCTGAGAGGCCAGAGCAGGTGGGCTGTACCTATAGTCCAGGATGGGCCTCAGAATCTCTTCTACTGCAACCCGGGTGGGAGGTATAGAAAGGGAGGCCATGGATTCTGATCATCCTGAGTTTGGTGAAAGGAAGTTCTATTACAGCAGCTTCTGACACCTCTAAGGCAGGAAGTGAGGCCAACAGAATGAGCGGGTAGAGCGGAGGAAGGGGTGCAAGGTGTGAGGAGCAAAGCTTCCATCAGCCACGGTGCAGAATGGGAGGAAAGAAAGGAGGGACCAGCCCAACATCCCCTATGCAAGAGAGTGGCAACCCACTCCAGTATTCTTGCCTGTGAAATCCCACGGGCAGAGGAGCCTGGTGGGGTCCTATAGTCCACAAAGCCCCTCTTCCCGCACAGTTGCAGAGGGGTGGAAAAGGGAATGTAAATATGAAACTAACGTGTGGATGCTAGGCTCATCAATTTGGGCTAAAGACAGGACTAACAGCCCCTCTAGCCCATGGGGTCGCAGAGAGTCAGGCATGCCTGCGCACAACACAAACCCCAACCTCACCAAAGCCCCGGCTGTGCCCGGAAGCCGTGAGGCTACACTGGCAGCAGCTCTCCAGGTACCGCCCCTCCCAAGGTGCGGGCAAAGACAGGAGCAAACGGAAGGACCCAGACTGGATGCAGAGGAAGGAGAGTGAGGGCGCTGCGTCAAGGACACCGGCAGCAGAAACCGACCAGCGGAGCCACGGAGTCTAAAGGAGTGCGGTGAGCACAGGCCTTTGGGGAACAGGTGCAGGCAGTTCTCACTGGCTGGCAGCAGGACAGGCAAGTTAAGAGCGATCTGAAGGCACTGTTTCAGAGTGGGCACAGCTGTCGGTGTTACAGTGCGAGGGTGTGGCCACAAGAGAGGGCAACTGAACTGGGAAAAAGGATGGAGGTGCAAGAGTTGCACAGAGTTCTTGCAGTGAAGCTACAATTGGAGAAGATAGTTGGGGTTTAAAGATTTTAACGAATAAGAGAAGCAGGGAAGTTACGAAGAAGTAGGGACAAAGGCGGCGTGGAAGGTCTGTGATGGACACTTGTTGAAACAACAGATGCTTGTCCAACATTCATTCATTCCTCCTCCTCCTAGGAGCATCCTGACCCTGCTTCGCAAACCACCTCCTTCTCCCCAGGCACAAAGAGGGCTTCCAAAATACGAGTACGAGTCTATGGGTCGGGGTAGGAACATAAGTGCTCATTATTCTTTAAACTGTATAGATACATTTTATTAGTACAGATAACATTTATATACTTCATCTATTTTATATTCACGGTTAAAACATACATACAAAAACTTCCCTTCTCTACCCTCCAAAGATAAGGACCTGGCCCAGGCCTTGGGCAATTAGTTACAAAGATTCAGCATCTGACCCAAGTCAGGCCCAGAAGACTCTGGCCCAGAGCTTTGGCTGGAATTATTAATATCAGGAAAGAGGTGCTCTCTTTCGGCTGGAGTTGCAAACCTCGTCTGTAGGCTGTATCCCTTCACCGGCTTGAGAACATTACTAGTTAACACAGAGAGAAGGAACCAGAGCCAAAAGTTGGAAAGTGACCGACTCCCAGCATCATTTGAATAACTTGTTCCAGCCATTCCAGAAACCAAAATACCTGCGGCTTTTCAACATGAGCCAAGAGATTTTTCTTTTTTTTTTCTTTTCTTCAGCCAGTTTGCACTCAGTTTATGTCCTTTTGACTACAAGGAAACTAAACTCAGTGGAGCAGTCAAATAAAGGATTCTCAGTTCAACAGCCTGTGTGACCCTTCGATACTTAAATCACACCCTCCTACTGTTCAGGTCCCTGCAATGGTACTCAAAGTCAAGGCAAAAGCTGAGAGTGGCATACCGGGCCCTAGATCACTGGCCCCCTTCCCCTTCTACCCATGGTCAAGGCCTCCCCTCTAGCACTCTGTCCCAGCCACACTGGCTTCTAAGGTAGCCCCCGACATGCTGAGCAGACGCCTTCAGGACTTTGCTCTGGCTGTTTCTTCCACCAGGACACTCCTCCAGACATCCACTCGCTAACTCCCTCAACTCCTTCTAATTCTCTGCTCAAATCTCAAGTTCTCAATAAGGTCTACTCAAACCCACCTCTGTACAGCCAGTGATCCTGAACACTCTCCCCGCCTCTCTAGTTTGACTTTCACAGCATTACTTAGGGACTTCGCTGGTGGCTCAGACGGTAAAGAGTCTGCCTTCAATGCAGGAGACCCGGGTTCGACTGCTGGGTCAGGAAGATCCTCGGAGAATGGCAACCCATTCCAGTACTCTTGCCTGGAAAATTCCACAGACAGAGGAGGCTTCTAGGCTACAGTCCATGGGGTCGCAAAGAGTCGGACACGACTGAGCGACTTTACTCACTCACAGCATTACATAAAATCACTAAAAATATACCCAACCAGGACAGGGGTTTTCAGCTGGTTGACTTGAGTTCCTAGAACAGTGCCTGGCTTGTAGGAGGCCCTCAAACATATTCTGAGTGAGCAAATACCATGACATGAGCCTCAAAGGAGCAGCACTTGGTCTTTAAAAGGCATCGACCACCATCTCCTGACCGTGAAATAAGCAGAGTGGAGGAGGAAAGGACCGCGATTCCCATCGCCTGAACCTGAAATAAGTGGAATGGAGGAGGAAAAGATATCTCCGTTTTGAAGACTTTGAAGGGGAAGTAGTTACCTAAAGGGGCAGAAAATAGGTGGAAGAGCTCAGTGAAGAGGTTAAGGATGTGGGTAGAGGTGTTAACCACAGGTGGGGCTTGAGAGGACCTGATGTTACGGTTTGGGAGGAACATAAGAGCTGGAGGCTGAGTTAGGGGAGAAGCAAGCCCAGAGTGGTTTGCAGGTGAAAGTAAAAAAGAGATATGGGCTGAGTGGTTTATTTACATTTCAGGTGGTGACAAAAGATACAGTGCTAGAAGACCCGGTGAGTTAAGCCAGCATAAAAGAATTCCTAGCAACCCTTGGTCGATAAAAAGGATTCTGCCCTTCACACCAAGGTTTGAATGATTTTAGACTTTGTGGGTGAAAAGGCCATCACATTTGGTCCTTTCTTCCTTCCCAAAACCCAGAGGCCACTGAGAAGTGTCTGCTGGACTGAGACGCAAGGCTTTCCCTTTCATAGCACTACAGAAAGCAATTCCCCTCTGCATAATATAACCCTGCACTATGAGCAGCCTGTCAAACACTCATTCTCCAGGTCCAGAACTATGAGTCAGGCATCCAGGGTCACAACCCCAAGGCCCCAAAAGGCAAGAAGACACAGGCTCCTTTTCAAAGACAGACCATAGCACTCAATGCTCCTACTTGCCCTCCAATGACCCCAATATTTCCTGGGCAAGAGAAACCGGGAGGATGGGAAGGCTCCCTTCCACGGGTCCTGATTCACCTCTGTTGCTTGATAAGCTTCTCTCTGCAGAAATTTCTCCAGAGTTATGAGAACATATGTGTATGCCAAGACTCAAGGAAAATGTTCCTCCCAGTCAAAGAAATTCTATTGCTCTATAAGCCTCTAAGGAAAAGTGGCTCACTATAAATCAGGCCCTTGGGAGGGAGGTCATTTTGCTGTTCCTCATAGCTCTAATGAGACTTATTAAATATTCCAATAATTAATAATAATGCCTTCAAGATTGTCTTTCTCAGCGATCTGTCCCTGTAAAGGAAGCCAGGGGTAATTAGAATTAAGCTTGACTTTGGGGCCACGAACTAGATCCTGGGGGTACAGGGCATCTGTCCTTTCAGTACTTAGCAAAAATGCCCACATTTTTGAGTCAGGTTTCCTCCAACAGTGGTTCATTAAGCAATCAACCTCCAAGATGGCCCCAACAATTCCCACTTCCTGGGATTCATACCTTCTTCCCAGATTGTACCACTGATGACCAGTGTGACCAACAGAATATGGCTCAGCTATGTCACTTCTGAGATTATGCACCTTGGGATCTCTCCATCTCTTGGATTCCTTGCTCTCGGGGAAACCAGCTGTCACCTGAAGCAGTCTTATGGAAAGGAACAAAGGCCTGACAACAGCCGAGTGAGTGAGCATGGAAGCTGGAATCCACCCCTTAATCCAGTCTTCAGTGACTGCAGCCGTGTCAGAGCTTGAAGAGAAGCTCATGAAAGATGTGAGTCAGAACCACTGAGATTTAAGTTGCCCCCAGATTTCTGACCCAGACACTATTTTCAGATGCTCAGTGTTGGAGTAATTGGTTACACAGCCATAGATAATTAATTCACTATCCTATATAGACCTGAGAAAGAAATCATAAGTTTAACCTCAATTCCTTTTCTACATGCACACATAGGACTAAGTTCTCTGTCCATAAGAAAGCAACAAATTATCATCATTCAACAATTACTTATTAAATAGCAAATATAGGCAAGGTATTTCCAAGCGGCTGAAAACTTCATATAGCTTATAATCTTCTATAAAATAAAGAGAAGTATTTACAAAGAGACACGGACATACTTTCAGTTGCTCAACCTATTGGTTTCATTAGCTTTATAAGTTTCCTTACTCCTAACGCTGTCCCTCCCCTTGCTCCCCCAACTCTACTCTCTGCTTTCACAAAGCTCTTGGGAAGGTTCATCAAGTCCCATTCCCTGGCTATTCTGACTGCTCAACGCTCTCACACTCATTTTACTCACCACCACATATCCTCCCATAAGGGGAAAGAAAGTTGGGTCTCCTGATTTAATTCAGTACTGGGACAAAGAGGCATTCATTTAGTATTTTACTAGGAGAGAATAAATATCCTGATCACAGGTGTTGAGAACTCTAATTTCTGCAATTAGTGACTAAGTCACAACAGCAGCGCTGATACAATCACTGCTGAGTCCCGGTCACAGCTGAAACGCCTAATGGGGGTAAGGGAGATGCCGTTCACCCCTAACCCTTCACTGGACTCTCCTGTCCCTCAAAGCAGCAAGAGGGTCATGCTGCTCTAAGAGAATCAGGAACCTCCCTCTACACAAAGGAGGTCAATGGGCGACCTTTCTTCCCATGAGCCACAAAACCAGCCTCTGCCAAGCCTAAACAGCGTGGGAGATCGTCAGAGGTAAATGGAGCCCCAGACAGAAAACCACAGGGGCACTCTCCTCCCGCAGCCGGCGGGATCTGAGTCAGGTGACTCTCCTGGGCACACAGCAAACCTAAACAAAGATCACTCCCCACGTGACAGACGGGGGGTAAGAAGCCTCTGGCAGTTAAGACCACGGAAAACCATTAACTCATTTTTCTTTGCAGTCCCAGCAAACTGGCGGAGCTACAAGTGACTGCATCTGGAGGAACCGGGACCCCATCCCCGGACACAGGCGCCGAGCACTGCACACACGCCTCCAGCCTCAGCGAGCAGGCGGGACCCCTCCCCACCAGCTGTCACTGGCGCTCGAGACCGGCCAAGCCCGACCAGCCCCTAGACTCTGGCCGCTCCCCCTGCGCGGCTGCGACCCGACCCCGCGGGGGCGGCAGAGAGGAGACGCTTCTTCCCAAGGCTCCGGGGCTACGGCACGCCGGCCCCCGGGAAACGGGCGGCAGGGTGGGCGCGGCCCGGTGCCCAGCCGGGCTCTAGATCCTTCATCCCCCTCCGGAGCCCAACCAGCCTCCCAACCGCAGCCCCGCGCGTCCCACCTTGTCGCCGAAGCTGCGGGCAGTCAGCAGGTCCGGGCTGGGCGTGCTGTCGCCGCCCACGGCCTCCTCGCTGCTGGAGCCGGCCAGCGGGTGCGGCATGTCGCGCAGAGACTGGGGCCCCGTGGACGGCAGGGCCTTGGGGGGCCCGCCAGACATGGCGCGCTCGGCTCGGGACGCGCCTGCCGCCGCCGCCGCTTCCTTCTACAGCCCGCCTCCGCGGGCCCCCCAGCGCCCCGGCTGAGGCCGCGCTCGATCGGAGGCCCAGCACCAGCGGGGTCGGGAGCCGCCGCCACCGCCACCCGCAGGCTGCGTCTGCCCGCGCCGCGCTGGGCTGGGCTGGGCTGGGCCGGGCTGCTCCGCTCCGAGCCGCGCCGCGCGCTCCCGCTCGGCACCGAGCCTGCGGCGGGTCCGCTCGCACCTTAGCCCGGGCGCCCGGCCCGCACCGCCACGCCGCCCAGCCAGCTCGCGGCCCCGCCCCCGCGGCGCCCGGCGGTCCCGGGAGGGGGAA
>SJYC01036487.1:0-41369 GCA_006408675.1 Madoqua kirkii | reverse complement strand
GCGGGGGCGGGGAGAGCGCGGGAGGGGCGGGGAAGGGGAGGCGGTCAGCTCGGTCCCCGCCCGCCGTCCCGCAGGAAGTGCGCCCCCGGCCCTCTGCGGCGGTCGGGCGAGCGTCCAAGCTCGTCTCCCGGAGGCCGGCCCCTTGGGGTCTGCGCGCAGACCCCGGAGCTAATGTTTAACGGAAATCAGAGTTGGAAACAGACGTTGGAGGGCCCTGTTCTATTCCAGCCGCGTTTACTGCTGCGCCCAGGGGCAGCCACGCTTGGGGCTGGGGCGGGGGCTTTAGGGACACGCACGTGAGTTGGGATTTTCTGGCCTCTCAAACCTAAGATAGAACGACGAAACAGGAATGGCTTAAAAGGTTATCAGGCTCCTTGACCACAGAGAACCTCGGGCGGGGAAACCTACAAGGGAATTCGAGGAGGCATTGTGGATTTCATCAGAGGCACGCTGAGATGCCTATGCCTTCTTGCTTCTGCGGTTCACCGGGTTTATGTAAGGTAGAACCTCAGAAGAAAGAGCATCAGTAAATACAAAGCGAGCACTACACTTGATCTGTGACTCTTAAATGCACACCTTGACCGAACTGCCATTTGAAAGCATCGTGAGAGTCCCTGTCGTTGGTTTTCACGCTTCTGTGCCTCCTTTACAGGCTTTCGGCTGGGCTGGACTCTGACCTTCGTTAGCCGGATGGAGATAGTCAAGGCGTTACTTGGCTATTTGAAGATGGAAGTTCACCTCCTTTCTCCACTTTGCCTGGCTTCACCGCCTCTGTGTTCAGGGCCAAGTCAGTAGAGGTCATCAGCCCACGTTAGAAGAGACCGACCTACAGCGAGGGTGCCCTTGTAAGGGACCGCATTTCCTGATCTATTTCCCAAACCCTTTAGGTCTATCCAGTTTCACCTGACTAATCTTTTTTTTTTTTTTTTTTTTTTTTGGCTCCCCTGGGCCTTAGTTGCAGCGAGTGGGGATCTTTCGTTGCCTCCTATGGAATACAGTTCCCTGAGCAGGAATCAAACCCAGCCCCCTGCGTTAGGAGCACAGTCTTAGCCACTGGACCACCAGGAAAGTCCCATCACCTGACTAATCTTGAAGCTGGGATTCACTGTGGTCTCCATCACATGTTGGTTTTTTTTTCTCCAAACGAACAAATGACACTAGCAGGAGGAGAATGCCAAGAGCTAAAGCTGACCCAAAACATCTCCCAGGGATTCACTGAGACCTTCCCTTATTTCCCCTGGTCTAAGTCATCTGACCTTAGTCCTCAAGTTACCATCTACTCCCTTCCCCCCAATCCCAATGTGGGTCTGTCTTGGTGGAGGAGAACAGTGCTCAGAGGATACTGGGAACAATTTTAAATACTAAATCTACCTCATAGGAATGCCAGTGTCCAGTCCTCTTGGAGTTTAATAAAATTAATACTTTTATATTCAAGGGATACTTAAAACTATGACAGACCCTGTTGTCTGTTCTTTCAATTAAAGCAAATAGCATGAATATAACTAGACATGAGAGTTCTATAGATGTACAACAGATTTTTTTTTTTTTACTGAATGGTGTTTGTTCTTTTTTTAACATCCAGGCCACCTTCCCATAATCAAGATCTTATTTTATTCAGACTCCACACAGCTTTCTCTTCAGAATGCCAAGTAAGAGTGAAAAGGGACCAATATTTGAATTCCTGATTGCAAACTCTCAGTGGGTGACCATGAGCAAGTTACCTAACCTAAATGAACGCACTTCCTAAACCAAAAAGGACAAGGAGCAGGTAATAAAACTTACTTTACTTGGTGGTTGTGAGAACAAAATAGCATTTGCTATCTAACATTCCCAGCAAAATGCTGGCAGGATAGATGTTCCCTAAATTTTAATCCCCTTTCTTTCCCTCTGTGCTTTCTCTACTATAAAAAAGCTTTCTTATAAAGCTTTCATAAACATGCTACTCTCCAAACTCCTCTATTTGTTCATTTGGGGTCATGTATCATTTTTCTATGCTCCTACCATTTAGAAACAAAAACAAAACAGAGTCTCTGAAAGCCCATATGAAACAGTGTATTTTCCAGTTTCCTGGTTGGTCAATGGCTTGTGGCCACAATGATCCAGTGGGTAGTCATCAAAACTAAAGAAAGTGAACTTCTGTGGAAAACATTTTGGAATACAGTTTCCACCATTCCAATTTAGCCTAGGACTGCCTATTCATATTCACCATTTCCTGAAATGGTTGTATTTCAGTGTTCTTTGTGGTGGAAGACTGTCGCTGAATTAGAGCAAGTGTCCCGGACTATGTGGCTGTGCTTCTACTAAAAGTTTTTCAAAGCAACATGGTGGCAAGGAGGAAATGTGAAGTGTCTGTATCGGAGCAAAGGTTGTACTGTTGACTGGAATTTATGGAGGGAAGCTTGGGTTTCTAGGGCTCAGCTCTGAGGAAAATGCACTGGATGTGTGTGCACAGAGGAGGTACCACCAGGACCCAAGAACGCAGCATGGAGCCTTCCCCCACCTCCCAATCCCCTCACCCTGTCCATAAGGATTCTTGGGCACTTAGGCTGGAACCTTTCAGAAGACAGGACCTTGGGCCCCAGAATTCAGTAAGTGCAGCTGAATCCTGAAACGTCATAGCAAGTCTCAGGGCTTTGCATGAGCACCCAAGACCTCAGAAACAAAGCGGAGTCACAGCGAAGCATCTCTCTTTCCCTCCCCTGGTACAGCATGTGCTTAGACCTTATTCATGTTTGTGTTAGCTGCGTATCCTCTTCTGGTTTTTCATACAATCATGGCTTTATTTTATATGACATCCCAAACCCTGCCTCAGAATAACACCACCACTTCTGAAGCGGACGGCTGATGAGGACAAAGGAGGGTTTCAGAGTGACATGTAGAAAGCCACAGCGGGCCGCCTCCAACAAGAGGGGCAACTGAGAAGGCGCTATCACCAACAGAGGCAAAATTGTGTGCACAGTTGAATTTAGCCAGTTATGTCCCAGGAAAAAGCAAAAGCCAGAAGGTCCACTGGAGGCCTTTTGCAAAACAAGAAATTAGAACTTAGCCCAGAAACAGCAGAGAAGCTTGTGGGTAAGTGATAGAATCGTTTCATCTTTCCATGTAGAAGCTCCTAGCTTGAAAGCATGGAGACCCTCTGCAGCAGGGAAGGTAGTACAGATGGTGGAATTGGTGCCTAACAACCACCAGTGAGTTAAGATGCAGCTTTCTAGACCCATCTAAGAGAGTCTGAGTTAGGGATGATGGGGTCTGAAACCTGCATTTCTTAAGACAACATCCTAGCTGATACTGATGCTGATTCTGGTCTATACAGACTATAAGAAATACTGTTTCTCATAGCTCCACCCATTTCTCTAAATCATATATTGATGTGTCTCTTTTTGTCAATAGCACTTTTAAACTTGTTACTTTGGAAAATTTTCCTGTTTGATGAAAAGTTGCTCAGAAAGGCAATTTTCTCTTATAAAATTCTAATTATTTGGTCCTTTTGCCCTAAATTTTATACTTATTTACCAGGTGCTTAAAATGTGGGCGAAGAGCTCAGATGAACTATCTGCTGACAGATATCACAGCTCTGGCTGTAAAGACCCTCACAATGAAGTAGATATTTTCCAGAGCCCCTACCTCCACCCCCAGACTTCTTTAGCTAACCCTTCCCGGAGCTTCATCTGGCCACGGGAATGTGATTCATTGCCAGTACAGAGGGCTACCTGTTACCTGACTGTCTTTACAAGATGGCTCTGGAGCATGTAGGTATATGTATATTCCTTTGTAGTGTCTGCCTAATTGAGAGGCTAGGCTGAAGAAGGGTATTGAGCTGACAAGTACTGGAAGCCTTAGTATTGAGGCTTATTAGTGAACCTTTGGACAGAATGGAAAGCCTGTTATTAGCTGTGTGACCCGTGATAGTCTTTGGTTCCATCACGAGGAATGATCTTTAAAAACCATCTAGAAAATGAACATTCAGACATCATATGACCCAACAGTTCCACTCCTAAAATATACAAACAATGCCTATGTATATTCATCAAAAGATGGATTCAAGAGGGACTTCCCTCATAGTCCAGTGGTTAAGCCCCCTTGCTACCAACGCAGGGGGCATGGGTTCCGTCCCTGGTCAAGGAGCTAGATCGATCCCACAAGTGGCACAGCATGGCCCCCTCCCCCCAAAAAGAAAAGATGGATTCAAGACTCTCCATAGAAGCAGATATTTATAGTTACCCAAACTAGAAAAAACCCACCTGACTGTCAACAGCGCAGTGACACAACTATAATGTTATTCCACAAGGAGAATGAAGAAACACGAGGTGGGGAGATCCCTGGGGGTCCGGTGGTCAGGATTCCAGGCTTTCACTGTGGGCGGGGGTCTGGCTTCAACCACTGGTGTGGGAAACTGAGATCCTGCAAGCTGTACAGCGTGGCCAAAAAAAAAAAAAAGATGTAACATGGGGAATGAATTTCACAAACATAGTGTTGAGTGGAAAAAGCCAGATATGAAAGAATGTCTCCAGCTGATTCCATTTGTATCAAGTTCAAAGACAGACAAAACTGATGAACTGAGGTAAAAGTGGAATAGTGTTACCTTGGTGGGGGTTTCTGGGGTAACGGTATTGTTCCTTAACAGGGGGGCTAGTTCTTTTTGTAAAACTTCATCAAGCAATACCTTTCTGCTCTGTGAGCCCTTATGTGCCACTTCACATAAAGCTTACCTACATAAAGCGTCTCGTCTATGCCCCTCACTCCCTAGGTGTGGACGCTGAGGCTCAGCGGTGTTAAATAACCCGCGTGAGGTTGCCCAGTCAGTTCTAACTGCTCGCGCCCCTCCTGATGTGGTGCGGGTCAGCGGAATGCTACTTCGGGCAAAGCCAAAAGGCAAAGGAGGGAGGAAGCAAGAAGGAGAGAGAGAACTGCGAGCAGCTGTGAGTTGGCTGCCCCTCCTTTGCCCCTCACGGCTGCTTGGGTCCCGGCCTTCCTCTCCCTTCAAACGCAGCCTTGTGAGGCCCTGATGCCTGGAGCTGCTACTGCCATCTTGTGGCCACCAGCGAGGCGTTCCCAGTACCCCGAGGATCACTGAGCGCACAAATGTAGTGTGTCTGATGGCGTCATTGAGCCACTACACTTAACTCCGGCTTCTTAAACGGAAAATGCACATCCAGGACCTCCCTGGTGGTCCAGTGGCTAAGACTCTGCACTCCCAACGCAGGGGGACCGTGTTCAGTCTCGGCTCAGGGAACTAGATCCTACATGCTGCTACTAAGTTTGAATGCTGCAACAAAAGATTCTGCATGCCTTGTCAAAAGATCAAAGATCTTCTGAGCTGTAACCAAGTTAAGACCCAGCACAGCCAAATAAATAAATATTTTTAAACACACACACACACATCCCTAAAGTCTCAGGTAGTTTAATGGGGATCCCTGTAACGTGCAGCTGAACTCATCCTTAGGGATCAGAAGATGAGGAATATAAGCAGGCAGGGGAAAGTCTAAGGAGAGAGAACGCCTGGTGGCAAGCTGCAGCAGCAGCAGCATCCTTCAATAACGTGCGTTCCCAGAGGCGAGGTGAAAGCCAATTCTTGGGTGGCGGTGAGGGGAGCAAATAGTCTTAGACATTAAAATGGTTGTGGCCTGGCAAAGCTCAGCCTCACCCAACAAAATCTGATTCCTTAATATTTAGTTATTTATTTTTGCTTGGGAAATCTGAAACCTCATTAACCCTTCCCCTCTAGAGGTAATGACAATGAAGAAGAAAAAACAGTGGAAAGGAAAAAAAAAAAAAACACTACTCTCTAAAGATGCAGGAAAAGCTCTAAAATAGAAAAGGAGCAGTTTCATGCATTGGAGAGGAAATGTCAACCCACTCCAGTGTTCCTGCCTGGAGAATCCCAGGGATGGGAGAGCCTGGTGGGAGGCCATCTATGGGGTCGCACAGAGTCGGACACGACTGAAGCGACTTAGCAGCAGCAGCAGCAGAGTTCCTGCTTCCCTAAGGCAGAGCTCCCAAGCCTTCCCAAAACCTTTGAATGCCACCAGCTCTTCCCAGATCCTTGCCACCCTGGTGGCTCAGGGCAGGTCTGCTCTGCCCAGCCCCTTCTGTGCTTTATACACAGGGTGATAAATGATCATGCAGGCCCACAGACTCATCTTCATTATACAGAGGTAGTGAGACTGTGCAGGCATGAGGCCTTGTCTTTCTAACTGCTGAGCAGTGTAGCAAGATGGTGCTGAAAGTTACACTCAGGACCCAGATTTATGGGCTTCCCTGGTGGAAATGGCAACCCACTCCAGTGTTCTTACCTGCAGGGTCCCAAGGACGGGGGAGCCTGGTGGGCTGCTGTCTGTGCGGTCACATAGAGTCGGACACGACTGAAGCAATGCAGCAGCAGCCGGTGGCTTAGATGATAAAGAGTCCACCTGCGATGCAGGAGACCTGGGTCCAATCCCTGGGCTGGGAAGATCTCCTGGAGAAGGGATGACAACCCACTCCAGTATTCTTGCCTGGAGAATTCCATGCACAGAGAAGTCTGGCAGGCAACAGTCCACAGGATTGCAAAGAATACAACACGACTGAGTGACTAACACACACACAGCCAGATTATAGATCCAAATGATGTGTGCGTGTGCTCAGATGTGTTCAACTCTTTGCAACCCCATGGACTGTAACCTGCCAGGCTCCTCTGTCCATGGAAAATTCCAGGCAAGAATACTGCAGTAGGTTGCCATTTCCTTCTCCAGGGTATCTTTCTGACCCAGGGATAGAACCTGTGTCTCCTGCATTGGCAGGCAGATTCTTTACCACAGTGCCACCTGGGAAGCCCCCAGATGACTGAAAGCTGGCGAAATATCAAGGACAACAAACTTTATTTTTCATGTCTGGGGTCTGTTGATATTTAATATGATTAGCAAAATAAATATATAAACAGTTTAACTTCTCTTGCCTTTATACCAGCAAAATATTTACATTATAAGATAATAAGATTTTTCACATAAATGGTATGTTCAAAGATAAACCAAGGTGACTGGGAAATTGGGCTTGGCATATCAAACGACAGTGTATAAGATGACTACAGAGAACGACGGTATAGTACAGGGAACTCTACTCATTACTCTGGTGACCTGAATGGGAAGGAAATGCAAAGAGGGGATATATGTGTACACACAGCTGATTCACTTTGCTGTTCAGCACTAACACAACATTGAAAAGCAACTATGCTACAATTAAAAAAAAAAACATGAACTGAGGTGTATTAAAAGTTCTAAGAGTATTTTTTTTTAATTGTAAGAGTTTATTCAAGCAAAAATCTATTTGAATCAGGCAGCGCCAAACCAGAAGTGGTTAGGAGTACTCCATGGAGAGGAGCTGGGGAGAGACTTAAGGAGAAAGGGCAGAAGTAAAGAAACGATGGGTTGTCTATAACTTAAAGACTACTTAGCTCTTAGTGATTGGTTGTTCAATTTCATAAGCTTGAGTCATTTACTGGGTTTGCCACAGCTTTAGAGCCACCTCAGCCTAATGGCCTCCTTGTTTAACAAAAGTAATGTCAAACTGGACAAAGTCTTTTAAGTGACTATAGTTCTCAAGACAGTTTTAAAAATTAATTTCAATTTGAAGAAAACATGTCCTCTGGTAAGTAAACACCTGAAGTTGCTGATTAAATTCTTAATATTTAGATTCAGAAACCAAATTTTACATATATATTAAAACACTGAAATGAGCATACATATGATAAATGATTATCATAGTATATTAAATATATTTTATATCATAAATTATCACTTATATTGCAATTTTTACTATCTCTTAAAGCAGTAACTAGAAGCAGACAGTAAAGGATCAGTATTATGCTTCACTCTGGGTTGGGAAGATCCCCTGGAGAAAGGAAAGGCTACCTACTTCAGTATTCTGGCCTGGAGAATTCCATGGACTGTATAGTCCACGGAGTCGCAAAGAGTCAGACAGGACTGAGCAACTTTCACTTTCATAGTACATATAAACCAATAATGAGAGGACTATTAATTGTTTAATATTGCAAAAATGTCCCTCAGCCATAGTCCAACTGTACTAACTCATGAGCAACTCCAGAATCACAAATAAGAATAAGAAGAAAAACAAAGAAATGGACATTCAGCACTAGAGAGAAATGACAGTTGGTTGTGCAAGAATTTATTGAATTCATCTGGTATTTAGAAATCAATAATTTGTTTTCTTTCTCACCTAAGGACTTCTGTTCCTTAACTATTCTTGCGCCAAAAAGCAGTGTCCATTTGTGACCTTGTGAGAAAATAGAAACAGTATATATTGGTTTCTGCCTTCCATTCCCCACCTCGTTCCTGGCACAGAGTTCGTGAAACTCTTGTGAATTCCTAAGTGATAAGAACACTAGGAGCATCTGCTGTTCTAATTGTTGGCCTTTTCCTCTCGTTTCTGAAACAGGGTTCTTAAATCCATTGGGACTTTCTGGGTAATAGGAGTGAGTTTGTTCTAAAGAGGTGATTCTGGGTGGGCTCCTGGATGGTAGTTAAATCACCACCAGAAGACCAAGTCATGATCAGAAGTTTGGGATTTTCAGCCCTATTCCCCAGTCTCCAGAGAGGGGAGAGGGGCTGGAAATGGAATTAACAATGATTCACCTTGTCTAGATGATGAGGCCTCCATAAACATCCCAAAGTATCGGATTTGGAGAGCTGCCAGGCTGGTGAAGTCCCCACACACCAGGAGGGTATACACCCCAACTCCACAGTGACAGAAGCTCCTAAGCTCAGGATCCTTCCAGACCTCACCTTATGTATCTCTGTCTGGTTGTTCAACTGTATTCTTTATCACAGTCTTTAATAAACTGCTAAACACAGGTATTTCCCAGAGTTCTTTAGGTTCGTCTAGCATTTAATCAGATAAGGCAATGGCACCTACTCCAGTGCTCTTGCCTGGAAAATCCCGCGGATGGAGGAGCCTGGTGGGCTGCAGTCCACGGGGTCGCTAAGAGTCGGCATGTCTGAGCAGATTCACTTTCACTTTTCACTTTCATGCATTGGAGAAGGAAATGGCAACCCACTCCAGTGTTCTTGCCTGGAGAATCCCAGGGACAGGGGAGCCTGATGGGCTGCTATCTATGGGGTCGTACAGAGTTCGACACGACTGAAGTGACTTAGCAGCAGCAGCAGCAGCATATAATCAAATCCTGATGGAAAGGAGGTAATGGGAACCACCAAATTGTAGCCAAGCCAGACAGAAGTTGTGGGTAACCTGAGGACCTACTACTGGTGACTGGGGGGAGTAGGGGTGGTGGTGGGGGCAGTCTCCTGAAACTGAGCCCTTACCCTGTAGGGTCTAATGCTATCTTCAGGTGGATGGTGTCAGAATGGAGTTAAATTGCAGAGCACTCAGCTGGTATGCAGCTTCCCAGGTAGCTCAGCGGTAAAGAAGAATCTGACTGCCGATGCAGGAGCTGCAGGTTTAACCTCTGGGTGGAGAAGATCCCCTGGAGGAGGGAATGGCAACCCCTGTCCATATTCTTGACTGGGAAATCCCCTGGACAGAGGAGCCCTGCAGGCTGCAGTCCACGGTGTCAAAAGAGTAGGACACAATTGAGCAAAGCACAGCTGGTGACTCAGAACTGCGTGAACCGCCCCCACTTCTGCGGTCAGAAGTATTGCGAGTGTGACAGTAGTGTAAAGGAGACACATAGGAGGGAGACTGGGTCTTTCCCCAACCCAGACCTCAGTGGGGTCAAGACCGATAAGCCTGCACAGCATTTCAGCCCAGCTGCCTTTTGCTTTAGAAGCAGAGGGCAAGAGATATGAAGTGTTTCCATGGGGCTTGAGTAGTGTTAGAAGCAGATGTCCTAGGCTCTAGGTTGTGTTGGGGAGGGCCAAGTGCCAGAGGTTCTCATCTGTTCCTTGAAGAATGTGCCTGTGAATGGAGTATTACTCAGCTATTAAAAAGAATGCATGTGAATCAGTTCTAATGAGGTGGATGAAACTGGAACCTATTATACAGAGTGAAATAAGTCAGAAAGTAAAACACCAATACAGTATGTTAACACATATATATGGAATTTAGAAAGATGATAATGATGACCCTATATGCGAGACAGCAAAAGAGACACAGATGTTAAGAACAGACTTTTGGTCTCTGTGGGAGAAGACGAGGGTGGAATGATTTGAGAGAACAGCATTGGAACACGTCTATTTCCATATGTGAAATAGATCACCAGTCCAAGTTTGATGCATGAAACACGGCACTCAAAGCTGGTGCACTGGGACAACCCTGAGGGATGAGATGGGAGGGAAGTGGGAGAGGGGGTTCAGGATAGGGATACATGTACACTCATGGGTGATTCATGTCAAGCAAAAACCACTACAATATTGTAAAGTAATGGAGAAGGCAATGGCACCCTGCTCCAGTCCTCTTGCCTGGAAAATCCCATGGATGGAGGAGCCTGGTAGGCTGCAGTCCATGGGATCGATAAGAGTCCGACACGACTGAGAGACTTCACTTTCACTTTTCACTTTCATGCATTGGAGAAGGAAATGGCAACCCACTCCAGTGTTCTCACCTGGAGAATCCCAGGGACAGGGGAGCCTGGTGGGCTGCCATCTATGGGGTTGCACAGAGTTGGACACAACTGAAGTGACTTAGCAACAGCAGCATTGTAAAGTAATAACCTCCAGTTAAAAAAAAAAAGTGTGTGTACACGTGGGTATTATGCAAGACCATCTAAAAGGCGGAGGCAGGAGCCTCTTTTGCTTGGGCCTGTTGGTAGCACTGGGCCAAATGAAAGCCAAGTGACTTCACATTGTGCCACAGAGATGAAAGTTTACAATCTTGAACAGAGAAAACTGGTGGAAGAGGCAGGCAAACCCAAAGATGCACATAGCTGCTAAAGGCATCCTCTTCACACTGTGAATAGTGGCCGAATTTGCCAAAACATCAGTGGCACATAAAATTTAATGTATTAATCTGAATGTATCAATTTTGTGAGTTTTTTCTGTGATTAAGTTGCACACAATTCTTAATTTTGATAAGTATCATCATATTCACCTTGAAAATCTTGTAAAGATAAGTGGGAGTTCTGTTACCTTACAGGTGTTAGGAATAAAGTATAGAAAATTATCACACCTGGTGTTGCCAATGAAAAGATCTCTCAAAATGATAAAATGATATTTGCTCTGGGAGAATCACACGCTTTAAATTGCATCAGTGTGAGAGATAGGCATGTTATTAGCCCAAAGTTATAGTCACATATTTAGATATTATATGGTAGATACTGTTCAAGAAAAATAAAAATGGAGCCAGAATTGCTAAAAGACCTCTTTAAGTATAGCCAGGCTAATTCCTGGCAGTCCAGTGGTTAGGACTCTGCGCTTTTACTACCGGGGGGTCGGGTCGGGTTTGATCCTTTGTAGGGGGACTAAGATCCCTCAAGCTGTGTAGTGGGACCTAAAAATTTTTTCTTTAAATAAAACACAGCTGGGAGGCCACTGAGTAATATACCTTATGTACGTCTCAGCCCAGATGGAAATCTGACGTTTGACCACTTACTGTCTTAACACAGGCATCCAGAGCATCTGCCCAAATTTCCAGAAATTCAAGCTGTTTAATGGACCCTCACCTTAAAGCAGCTTGTGACAGCCATCCCTTCAGGATAAATACTCCCTTTCTTCTGTCAGAGCACGTGGCTCTGAACTTTGTACTCCTCTGTCAACGGCTTTTGCCTTTATAAGCCCCTGACACTTTCTCTTCCCCAGAACACTCTTCTGGTTTTACCCAAATCTGTCTCCAGAATTGCAATTCTCAAACCCTCCCCCATCCCACCAATAAACTCTTATTTGAAGCTTTCTCCATTTTTTGAATTGACCTTACTGAGTAGGAGCCTTCCTTTAAAACTATGGGGAAATACTGTAGTAGGTCTTTTAACAGGATAATGGTGCAAAAATTTCCTGCCCGATTTGTCTAGTATCATCCACATTGCCCAATATGCTACTTTGCATGTAGAAAGTATTCAAGGAAAGAGCACAATTACCAAAATAAAGCAAAACTGCAAAACTATACACATATATATATCATATAGAGAGCAAGATAGAATGTTCACATTTTTATAAGTTTTAAACAACAGAATATATTTTAGAAATACAATGTAGCAAAAATTTAAAGATATGTATTGTAGCAATGACAACCATATTCAGGAGAGTGACTTAGCTCAGAGATGGATTGAGAGGAACATAGTGGAGGAAGGGTGTCTGGAAGAATTCAAATATACTTGAAATGTTTTGTTTTTAGGCCAGTAAAGTAAGTTCCACGGTGTCTATTACATTATTATATATTTTTGTAAGTCTGAATCATGTCGTGAAAATGCAACCCAGACAAAAAAAGTCTTTCTAGCATTTGTTTTTCAGGTACTCTCACACGTGTTCTGAGTGAAAAGCAATGTATTACTTTCCTGTGAAGGCTGTAACAGATGACCAGAGACTCGGTGCCCGTAAACAATAGAAATTTATCCTCTCCCGGTGTGGAGATGAGAAGTCCAAAATCAGTTCATGCTGCAGCTAACTGAGGGGAGAATATTCTTGCTTCTTTCGGCTCCTGGGAGCTGTCAGGAATTCACTGGTTTGTGGCTTCATCACTGTAGTCTCTGCCTCCGTGATCACACATCTTCTCTTCTGCCTGTGTCAACTCCCCCACTCTCTCTTATAAGGACGTCTGTGATTGTGTTCAGGGCTCACCTGGGTAATCCGGGATAATCTCCCCACCTCAGTACCCTTAATGCAATCACATCTGCAGAGACCCTTCTCCCATATAAGACTTTTATATTCATAGGTTCCAGAATTCAGGATTACATGCTAACCACAAGACCTTGGGGGGCTTCCCAGGTGGTGCCCGTGGTAAAGAATCAGCCTGCTAAAATTATTTGACCAAAGGATTAGACGAGCTTTTAAAGCAAAAGTGAGATTCTGGCCTACACACTCAAAAGCATCCTATAGAAAAGGACAAATCATTCAGCCTGTATTTTTATTAAACTTCTATTGAATAAATGAACGGAAGAGCACATTTCTGCTTCATTATGTTTAAAGATCCATCAGCAGGTGTACCTGCTTAGCGCTCTTCTGGGGATTTTGAGGACACTGGCATGTACTGGAAACCTGGTCCCTTAGAGGTGACCACATTCTGGGGATTTTGAGGACACTGTCATGTACTGGAAACCTGGTCCCTTAGAGGTGACCACATTAGAGGAGATGACATGAAGCACTACACTGCATTCAGGCTGCCAGGCCCAAGAGGGGTTTAATGAAGTATCATGAATCCTCTGCATAGCCCATTGAAAACAGTAGGGTTCAGTCTATTTAATTAAAGGGACAGAACGGTGGCAAAATAAAAGTTTCTATTTAAGTCAATCAATCTGGACTTCCCTGGTGGTCCAGCTGTTCAGAATTCTGCCAATGCAGGAGACGCAGGTTTGGTCCCTGCGTCAGGAAGTTGGAGAAGGAAATGGCAACCCACTCCAATATTCTTGCCTGGGAAATTCCATGGACAGAGGAGAATGATGGGCTATAGTCCGTGAGGTCACAAAAGAGTTGGACACAACGTAGTGACCAAACAAGTTATCATACTGGCTTCAGAAGGAGGCACCTCACAGACTGTTACCTGGAGTTTCCTTACCAGTTAATAGAGCCCCAGGTCTATCACTCACATTCCTTTTGTTTTGGACTTTCCACTAGTGCATATGTAGGATTTACATACTTATCAAACCAGCCAGTCCTAAAGGAAACCAACTCTGAATACTCATTGGAAGGACTGGTGCTGAAACTGAAGCTCTAATACTTGGTCCACCTGATGCAAAGAGCCAATTCATTGAAAGAACTTGAGGCTGGGAATGACTGAGGGCAGGAGGAGAAGGGGGTGACAGAGGACAAGATGGTCGGATGGCATCATCAATTCAACGGACATGAGTTTGAGCAAACTCCAGAATGTAGTGAAGAACAGGGAAGCCTGGCATGCTGCAGTCTATGGGTTGCAAAGAAGTGGACATAACTGTGAGACTGTACAACAACAATATACTTAACCTGAACTATTGACTAGATAGATGGGTGACACAGTGGTAAAGAATCTGCTTGCCAATGCAGGAGATTCGGGAGATGCAGGTTTGATCGCTGGGTGGAGAAGATCCCCTGGAGGAGGAAATGGCAACCCACTCCAATATTCTTGCTTGGAAAATTCCATGGACAGTGGAGCCTGGTGGGCTATATATAATATAGTCCATGGGGTCGCAAAGAGTCTGACATGACTGAGAGGCACATTGACCAAGATATCTAGTAAAACACAGATCTTGTTTTCTTTTCTAAGTTTACATTTTGCAAACTTTATTTAACATTTTCCTTGTTCAAACTGTGGTTTCAGATCTGACTATCCAATGTACTGATAGACATGCAGCTCTACTGTGCTGTCATCAGGCTATCCCACAAGGAGTGCCTTCTTGATCTGAGATGTGGCATATCCACAAATACACATTATTGCAACTGCACAGCAGTAAAAAATTTCTACAAGTTTAGTGCTTATGTTTAATTAACTGCAGCCATGAAATTAAAAGATGCTTACTCCTTGGAAGGAAAGTTATGTCCAACCTAGATAGCATATTGAAAAGCAGAGACATTACTTTGCCAACAAAGATCCGTCTAGTCAAGGCTATGGTTTTTCCTGTGGTCATGTATGGATGTGAGAGTTGCACTGTGAAGAAAGCTAAGTGCCGAAGAATTGATGCTTTTGAACTGTAGTGTTGAAGAAGACTCTTGAGAGTCCCTGGACTGCAAGGAGATTCAACCAGTCCATTCTGAAGGAGTCAGCCCTGGGTGTTCTTTGGAAGGAATGATACTAAAGCTGAAACTCCAATACTTTGTCCACCTCATGCCAAGAGTTGACTCACTGGAAAAGACTCTGATGCTGGGAGGGATTGGGGGCAGGAGAAGGGGACGACAGAGGATGAGATGGCTGGATGACATCACTGACTCGATGGACGTAAGCTTGAGTGAACTCCAGGAGTTGGTGATGGACAGGGAGGCCTGGCGTGCCGCAATTCATGGGGTTGCAAAGAGTCGGATACGACTGAGCGACTGAACTGAACTGAAAGTAGAAAAGTACCCCCAGGATTTGTGTACACTAAGATGCGCAACGCCAAGATGGTCGTTAAAGCTCGCTCTCCATGTGCCAACCGCAGCTCCGCCTCAGTCCCAACCTAAGCGGATTCACAGTTGCTGCCCTGACGTCCTTTCTCCCCGCGGCGGTCTGGACGGAATAGCTACTCGCGGTGCTAGGGACCCATTCTGTCTCTGCCCCGCCCCTACGTCACTGCGCGCCCCGCCCCTTTCGAGCCCCGCCCCCGGCCTGCGAGTTCCCTGAGCGCCTCTGGCTGCCACTCTTTGGAAAGGAAGTGGCGTATGCATGAGGTTGGCAGTTAAAGTACGAAACACTGTGAGGAGCGGCAGTTGGGTCCCGGCAGGAGGCGGGACTTCCGCTCCCTCGTGGGTAAGTCACCGGGAGGCGGAAGAGCAGCGGGTTCGGGAGGGTTGTAGAGCTGCACGTTGAGCTCCAGTTGCGGGTCCTTAAGTGGTCGCGCCCCCTTGGAGAACGCGACCTGACGGCCAGGCAGTCCTGGCTCTTCCGCCTCGCGGTAAGTAGGACCGCCTGGCGGCCCCGGTTACGGAGGTGTGTGGTCCCGGTTACGGAGGTGTGTGGCCCCGGCGCCGACTTGCTGCCGCCATCCCCGTCAGCTGTGCCTCCCGGCATTCACTCCCCGTGTGGTCCTGGGTCTCGGCCGCAGCCGCTGCGCCAGCCCTGCACGCACGGCCCAGGGACCCTTCTGAGACGCTGGTACAACCTTGTCACGTCCCTGCTTGAAGTCCCCCATCACAGGATGGCCCTCTTCTTCCTCCCTTCCTAACCCGGTTTCCGTCTGCTCTGTACTTAAGCCGCAGGAGACGCCTAACATTATCTTGTTCAAAACCGACTTGTGTTTACGAGCTCTTGTCTTTTCGTGCGCTTCTTAAAAGGCATACCTCGTCACGCCAGTAGAATCAATTCGTCTCTGCTCACAGAGCGTTGTTTACGCCTTGTAAAAAGCGCGTATTAAACTTTTTTTTAGTATGGTTGCTTGAATGAGACAGTGTTTTCCCGCTGGATTGTACATTTCATGAGAGCAAGAGTAGGGTCTTGCTCATTTGGGATCTACCCAAGGCCTAGTTCAAAAGCACGAAACTTAACAGTATTCGCACTAGCTTCGTTACCTTGGGCACAATCTCCCCATTTATAAAGTGGTGATAAAATAACTAATTTCAGTCATATAGTGTAGAGTGCAGAGTATATAGTGGAGACATATTCGGCTGGTTTCCCTTTTTAGCCTTAAGTAGTATACACAGTAGTTGTTAGCTAGGTATCTTAAATGAATCCAGAGGCACTATAGTTGAGTGATTTTTGCTTCCTAGCCCTGTAATCGCATTGATACTATCAATTAGTTGATACATTTGGTAGTATTTGGTAAACATTACCTAATGATGTAATTAAAGACAGTAATGCTAACTGTTGGTATCAACATCTGCAAGAATAAAACATTTGACTTTCACTCTCTAAGTGGGCTTCCCAGGTGGTGCTAGAGGTAGAGAACTCATCTGACAATATGGGAGACATAAAAGACACTGGTTGGGTCAGGAAGATCTCCTGGAGTAGGAAATGGCAACCCAATATTGTCTGGAAAATCCCATGGACAGAGGAGCCTGGCAGGCTTTAAGGTCGCAGAGTCAAACATGACTGAAGCAACTGAGCCCTCTAAATAACTTGAGGTGCTTGCTCTAAGTTGTGTGCCTTTCAGACATATGTTTCTGAAGAGATGAAGATAAGTGTGTACACATTATTTTTCACAGGTGTTTGTAAAGTGCTGACCCCTGAACATAGTTGAAACAGAAAATAGGAAGATGGCAGCAAACCCTTCAGGACAAGGTAAGTGCATCCTGGAATTTCTTTTATTACTAGAAACTTTCCCCCTCTATAGTGAAGTATTTTGATAGAAAATTTAGCGTAGGGCAGTTATTGTTGGCAGAATTAAAAATGAATAGAAAAAAAAAGACTAGCAAAGTAAGTCACATATTTGAAGCAATTCCATCATTTTGTCTATATGTCAGTCAGTTCAGTCGCTCAGTCATGAACTCAGTCATTGCGACCCCATGAACTGAAGCCTGCCAGTCCTCCCTGTCCATCACCAGCTCCCGGAGTCCACTCAAACCCATATCCATTGAGTCAGTGATGCCGTCCAACCATCTCATCCTCTGTCGTCCTCTTCTCCTGCCCTCAATCTTTCCCAGCATCAGGGTCTTTTCAAATGAGTCAGCACTTTGCCTATATGTAACATCCTTAATATCTATTAATCCTATATTTTCAGTTCAGTCACTCAGTTGTGTCCAGCTCCTTGTGACCCCATAGACTGCAACACGTCAGGCCTCCCTGTCCACCAACTCCCGGAATTTACTCAAACTCATGTCCATGGAGCCAGTGATGCCATCCAACCCTCTCATCCTCTGTTGTCCCCTTCTCCTGCCTTCACTCTTTGCCAGCATCAGGGTCTTTTCAAATGAGTCGGTTCTTTACATCAGGTGGCCATAGTATTGGAGCTTTAGCATCAGTCCTTCCAATGACTATTCAGGACTGATTTCCTTTAGTATGGACTGGTTGGATCTCTTTGCTGTCCAAAGGACTCTCAAGAGTCTTCTCCAACACCACAGTTCAAAAGCATCAATTCTTTGGCTCTCAGCTTTCTTTATAGTCCAACTCTCACATCCATACATGACTCCTGGAAAAACCATGGCTTTGACTAGATGGACCTTTGTTCGCAAAGTAATGTCTCTGCTTTTTAATATCCTGTCTACGTTGGTCATAACTTTTCTTCCAAGGAACAAACGTCTTTTCAGTTCATGGCTGCAATCACCATCTGTAGTGATTTTGGAGACCCCAAAAATGAAGTCTATCACGGTTTCCACTGTTTACCCATCTATTTGCCATGAAGTGATGGGACCAGATACCACGATCTTAAAGTCTTCTGAATGTTGAATTTTAAACCAAATTTTCAGTCTCCTGTTTGACTTTCATCAAGAGGCTCTTTAGTTCTTCTTTCTGCCATAAGGGTGGTGTCATCTGAGTATCTGAGGTTATTGATATTTCTCCTGGCAATCTTGATTCCAGCTTGTGCTTCATGTAGTGCAACGTTTCTCATGATGTACTCTGCATATAAGTTAAATAAGCAGGGTAACAATATACAGCCTTGATGTACTCCTTTCCCGATTTGGAACCAGTCTGTTGCTCCATGTCCAGTTCTAACTGTTGCTTCTTGACCTGCGTATAGATTTCTCCGGTTAGGTGGTCTGGTATTCCCATCTCGGTAAGAATTTTCCAGAGTTTGTTGTAATCACACGGTCAAAGGCTTTGGCATAGTCAATGAAGCAGATGTTTTTATGGAACTCTCATGCTTTTTGATGATACAGCAGATGCTGGCAATTTGATCTCTGGTTTCTCTGCCTTTCCTAAATCCAGCTTGAACATCTGGAACATCTAAACCCTATATTTTAATCTGTGTTAATATTGCTCACATTGTAAACCTTAGGTCCTTCTCTGACATTTGTTCTCTTACTTTTTTACTTGAGATAAGAACCACTCTTAAAGAAGTTAATCTTGCCATTGGGCCATATACATGCTTTTATTTTCATGTGCTTGAAAAACTTTCCATGCACATCTCATGTGTGTTAAGAGCTCCCTTAAGCAAATCAAGTTAGAAACATCCCAAGTAAGGCATTTTTGTTTTGTTTAAAAATAAGTTTTCAAAAGCAAAGTTTAATCTCCAGAGAGTATTCAGTTCCACCTTGTAAGTGAAACTTAAAAACTTACAAACCTACTTGAAAAATTGAAACTTCTGTTTTCCTCTCCATATCAAAATTAAGCGTCCATTTGACAGATCTTATTTTTAAATTAAGCTTAGTCGTGTTTCATTTGAAACGTCATATAAACATGTTTTTGTCCTGCTCACACTCACTATACTGTCTGTGAGAACCATCCATTTGGGCCACGTATCAGTTGTTTTTTCCTTTTTATTGCGGACTAGTATTCCATTGCATGAATTTACCACAGTTTCCTTATTTGTTTTCCTTTTTGGAGACTTTGGGGTTGTATCAGTTTGGGTCATTGTGAGTAAAGCTGCTTTGAATGTTTGTAAGTCTTTTTGCAGATATTTGGATAATAGCTAGGAGTGGAGCAGTGGAGTGTACTTTACATTCTCTCTAGTAAAGTGTGATATTTCTGGTTGCTCCACATAGAGCACTGTTGGGTCTTTTCAATTTTAGCCATAGGAAATGGGAGCCCACTCCAGTATTCTTGCTTGGAGAATTCCATGGACAGAGAAGCCTAGTAGGTTACAGTCCACGGAGTCGCAAAGAGTTGGACACAACTGAGCGACTTAACCTAGAGGGTGTAAAGTGACAGCTCATTGTACTATTAACTTGCGTTTCCTTGATGACAAATGTTAAGCACTTTTTAATGTGCTTTTTGGCCATTGCAAATCTTTGTGAAGTGTTTGTTCAGACTTCCTTTTGCTCATTTTTTAAAAATTGTTTTCATTGTGTTTTTTTTTTTTAAAGAGTCTAGATACAGGTTCTGTGTCGCTGCTAATTATATCACCTAGATCATTTTGGAGTTGGTGTCTGTTGAGTGCATTTTTTTTTTTTGGAGTATGGCTCACATTTGTCTTTTTTTTACTCTCTAAGTGAAAGTTGCTCAGTCATGTCCGACTTTTTGTGACCCCATAGACTATACAGTCCATGGAATTCTCTAGGCCAGAATACTGGAATGGGTAGTCTTTCCCATCTCTAGGGGATCTTCCCAGCCCATGGATCGAACCCAGGTCCCCCACATTGCAGGTGGATTCTTTACCAGCTGAGCCACCAGGGAAGCCCAAGTTTCTTACTACACTTAGTGATTTGTTATGAATCTTGGGTACTATGACTAATATAGAGACCCTGGATTCTGATATATTCCTCTGAAATGTGATTTTGTTCTAGTAGATGGCTTGGCTCAACTTATACTCCAAACAAACTCTTGTCTCCTTTATGTTGGGCTGGAGAAGCTGAAATCTTGCTCAGTTTATTTTATTTTATTTTTTTGTCTTAAACAACAGTCTTTATTTTTACACAAAGCAGTCACAATGGGGCAATTCCTCAAAGGGTACTTGGAATTAGAAAATCCATCCTGGGTGTGAAAGTTTTAGTTGCTAGGTTGCGTCCAACACTTTGTGACCCCATGGACTGCAGCCTGCCAGGCTCCTCTGTCCATGGGATTTTCCAGGCAAGAATACAGGAGTGAGTTCCCATTTCCTTATCCAGGGAATGTTCCCCGGGATTGAACCTGAGTCTTCTGCCTTGGCAGGCAGATTCTTTACCACCAAGCCACCTGGGAAGCCCTTTTTAGAAGTGTGGTATTGTAAAAGCCTAGCTGTGGTGACAGCTTTACTGGGTGTAACCAGCTAACGCAGTTCTGTTCTCTCAAATACCCGAGAGTGATTTGTGTGTTCTATGGGCTAATTACAGGTCCGCATTCCCCTCTGGTCTTTGACCTCTCCTTTTCAACAGGTTATAGGGATTCAGATTAAAATTTTAATTTGAACCAAAATGAAACTAAGAGAAATCCATTTTGGAGAGAAAATATGCTTCTAAAAGTCATACCATGAAGTCCAAATGAAACAAATATTTTTATCCTTCTGTTGTAATAGCACAGATATTCAAGATATAAATTTTTTAAGCAGTTGGAATAAAACACAATCATTTTTACTGTTGCCTTTGATTGATTCATCGTCAAATCCACTATGAAACATCCCCTAAAGAGAAGCAAATTTAGATTAGGCCTTTGACTTTTGTTGCTCTGTCAGTGATTTTTTGGTGTCATGAGCTGTTGCCATTAGACACCAGCAGAGGGAGTCCATATCATGTTCTGTAGACTCTGAGACTCTCAGGGAAAATAAACTATTTATTTTTGGAGTTACTGCATTTTACTCTTTATGTTAAATTACTTTTGTACTATTTATGTGTATTGGAACTACTTATTATGAAGATTGAAGACAAAGTTCCATAATTATCTTACAGTAATAACTGAAAGAACAATGACTTTTATAAAAATCTTCATCTGTGTGGTGTGATGTATTAATGTCTCTACTGTAGGGGACAGGCCACCTTTTAGATCTAGCAGTCTGTCATACTACAGCAGCAGTCTGAACTGCTAAATTTCACAAGCTCTTCAGACAGTTATTGAAGTCTCTCAGTTCTCCTTAGCAGTCATCAGAGTCTGGAACATTTGATGGGTTCATAATAATTATTTGATCAATAAATAACATTTTGAGAATTTAATATGTAGAGGCAGGTTGTCAAACTGGAATTTGGCCAAGGTACCATTCCTATGGAAAGAGGCTCTCATGACTGGTAAATATCAGGGTCCTGTGACCATGTGTTGGCAGTTGGGAGATTGGTCTAACCTGATTTTAGCTACACAGAGAAACCTGCTGGAAACCAAGCAACATCCTAGTTCCTTCAGTTCTTTTATAGTTGCCTCAGAATGCTTAGAGTAATGACTGTAATTCCCGTAATCCAGTGATGGAACTATTGATTCGGGGCCACTTTGGATGTTCTTAGCTGTGATTTCAGGATGCTGTGTAGGATTGGAGTAGCATAGCTCTTGGGAGGTGTCTTGGTGACCTCAGACCCAAGTTCCTAAACCATCTGTGGTCCAGAAGGAAAGCAAATTTACCCTTCAGGCTTGTGCTAAGGTATGCTACCTCTTAATTAAGAATTTATCCTAGTGATGCATAAAGATAACCTTAAAATTCTTGTATTTGTACCTTTTTTAAAGATGAGAATGTGGATGCAAAGACAATTTGGAGTTGGTTTTTTAAAGCTAGATTTCTAAATAAATAAAGCTAGATTTCTTTTTGTCTCATTTTTCATTGCCAAGGCAAAGGCACTACAGTAGTTTTCTGATGGTGGAATTGATCTATAGGACCAGGTTCAAATAGGAATGAAACTGAATTGAGGCAGAGTGTTATATAAACTAGAATGAGATTGTTTGTATAGTAAAAGAGAGCTTGTGATCCCCAGTCCATTGAGACTGACCTGGGAGGGCAGTCATGTGAGTGTAACCTTGAAAGCTGTGCTAATCACTTGTACCCTTTGTAACAGAGACCTGTTTACTGAACGAGAATTGTCAGAATGGGGCTGACAAGAATATAGTGAGGGGACTTTCCTGGTAGTCCAGTGGCTAAAACTCTGAGCTCCGAATGCAGGGGGCCCAGGTTTGATCCCTGGTCAGGGAACTAGATCCCACATGCCTCAACTAAGACTCAGCACAACCAAATAAATAAATATATATATTTTAAAGACTCTAGTGAGGTTAACAAACTAAATGATAGAGAACACTGCTACTGCTGCTGCTGCTACTAGGTCGCTTCAATCGTGTCCGACTCTGTGCGACCCCATAGATGGCCGCCCACCAGGCTCCCCCGTCCCTGGGATTCTCCAGGCAAGAACACTGGAGTGGGGTGCCATGTCCTTTTCCAATGCGTGAAACTGAAGTCACTCAGTCGTGTCTGACTCTTAGCGACCCCATGGGCTGCAGCCCACTAGGCTCCTCCATCCATGGGATTTTCCAGGCAAGAGTATTGGAGTGGGGCACCATTGCCTTCTCCGGATAGAGAACACTAACTGATAATAAAATGACTCTTAGTGACCCCATGGACTGCAGTCTACCAGGCTCCTCCATCCATGGGATTTTCCAGGCAAGAGTATTGGAGTGGGGCACCATTGCCTTCTCCGGATAGAGAACACTAACTGATAATAAAAGTAATAGCTAGTATTTAGTAAGCTTTGGTGGAGAAGGCACTGGCACCCCACTCCAGCACTCTTGCCTGGAAAATCCCATGGATGGAGGATCCTGGTGGGCTGCAGTCCATGGGGATGCTAAGAGTCAGACACGACTGAGTGACTTCACTTTCACTTTTCGCTTTCCACTTCCATGCATTGGAAAAGGACATGGCAACCCACTCCAGTGTTCTTGCCTGGAGAATCCCAGGGATGGAGGAGCCTGGTGGGCGGCCATCTATGGGGTCGCACAGAGTCGGACACGACTGAAGCGACTTAGCAGCAGCAGCAGTAAGCATTGGAAGGAGTGATGTTGAAGCTGCAACTCCAATACTTTGGCCACCTGATGTGAAGAACTGACTCCTTGGAAAGACCCTGATACTGGGAGGGATTGAGGGCAGGAGAAGGGGACAACAGAGGATAAGATGATTGGATGGCATCACTGACTCAATGGACATGGGTTTGAGTGGACTCCGGGAGTTGGCAGTGGACAGGGAGGCCTGGTATGCTACGATTCATGGGGTCGCAAAGAGTTGGACACAACTGAGTGAGTGAACTGAACCATGTGGCAGGCAGTATGCTAGGTATTTTATTTATATTTACTGTATTTCATATAACCATCCTTCAAAGTTGTCATTGTTATGCCCATCGGTCCTGCATGCTGCTAAGTCACTTCAGTTGTGTCCGACTCTGTGTGACCCCATAGACGGCAGCCCATCAGGCTCCCTCGTCCCTGGATTCTCCAGGCAATTTCCCAATATTAAATAGTAACTGGTAGTACTGAGATGAGAACCCAAATTGAATCTGTGCCCAAGTTCCCTGTTGATTGTTTCCCACACTGTGCTTTTGCTGTGGGTTTGAACATTCTAATTATAGCATCCAAGAAAAAATTGGGAGCTCTAGACTAGGGGCAAAAGACCTCACCTTTATTTTTGTATCTCTTATGCAGCTATTATTAAGCAGAAAATCCTTACTATAAACTCTAAAATAAAATATAAAAATACTAAAGCTATTTACTATAAATAAACTCAGAGAAATAAGTTTATCTGTAAGAGGAAAAGAAAAATGAGTGAGGAGGAAAGGGTGATTGAAGCAGAAGGGAGATTTCATCATTTAATTAGCCACTGTTGAAGACAAGGAACCTCAATGGATAGAAAAAGAGGTGGCAGCTTAAAGGGGTAAGTCCTTGGGATCTAAGAGGGAAAGAACTTGAATACAGGGAGATCACCTGAGCAGACATCAGGGCTTATTCTTTTCCCTGATTTGTGTTTTCAGTAAATTCTGAAAGGTGGCTAAGAGTTGAATAATTTTTTAATCTTGCAAGTTATAGGAAGTGTTTGCCATTAACTAGCTATCTAGAAGACCAGATACTGCTACTAATTAATTCAGTTAATAATGTTAATTCAGTTAATAATGTTGTTATATTTTTTATTCTGCGAAGACTTAGGCAGTCTCTCCTGAATTAGTATAAGCTCAAACCACTGAGTACATTTTATGTATCATTAAGGAGGCATAATATTATTCTGCCTGCCTACCCTCCAAAAACGTGGCAATCTGCTCCAGTGTTCTTGCCTGGAAAACTCCATGGACAGAGGAGCCTGGCCAGCTACAGTATGGGGTTGCAAAGAGTAGGCGATGTATTCCTTATTCCTTACTTCATACTGATTCTCTCATTGTCCCATTGATTTAACTGCCTAAAAAGCTCTTGGGTTTGGCATGTCTGTCCATTTCTCTGGCCAAAACAACCTCTCATCTGTAGCTTGTTCTACTTGTCCAGTCTGTTCTCAACCTTGTAGCTTCTGTGATCTTTCTACCAGGGGAAGGGTTAGTTTGTCCCTCCACCCCTAATTGAACTAATTAATCTAACATTTCAGCCCAAGCATTCCTTCCTGAGGGAGTCTGCTTTGACACTGCTCCCCCTCCTTCCAGTCTGAGTCAGGCTGATTCAGCAGAGTCCTACAGTGATTGTTAATAAATGCTGATAGAATTTTATTTCTTTATTTCAGACTGCTCATCTTTGACTTAATTATACATTCATCTGTGTAATTATTTGATAATTTCTATCTTCCCTGGAATGTTTTAAGAACCATGAGAGCTAGAGTGAAGTCAGGTTGTGACACGTGGTTGTATTCTTAGCATCTGCCTTAGTGCCTGCATGAAGGTCATTTATACACAATAAATAACTTAAAACATGTTAAACTAATAGTTTATTAGTAAACCAATAAACTGATTGGAGGAGGGGACTCCTCCAATACTAATCAGCTGTTTTGTTTTTTTTGAGGACAGGACACACTAAGTGGCCTGTAGGGTCTCAGTTACTCAGTCAGGGACTAAGCCTAGGCCACGGTACTGAAAGCGCGCAGTGCGGACCAGCAGGCCGCCAGGGAACCTCCCTCTAAACAGCTCCCTTAGGGTGATACAGTTTGATTCACTGAAGAGTTGTGAAGAGTATATAGCTTGTAAGAGAACTATTTGAAAGGATTTGAATTTTTAAAATATCTTTAAAAATAATCATTGTTATGAAAGCAGTATAATAACTGTAATTGGAAAGTATATTATCCATAACCCCACTTATCAAACAGTAATTTTCATTCTTTAGTTTTAGATTTTTTTCAATAAAAAGATTTCCTATTAGTCCTTGTTTAAGTGTCATAGAAGTATTCACACAATGTGAATTATTAGCTGTTAAGTTTTAAGTGCAATTTGATGTAGTGCTAGTTACTCCAGAATATTTTTAGTGACACAGAAATGTGTGGTATTAAAATGTTTCTGTAAATGATTGTGAATGGAGACAGAGTTATAGTTCTGAAAGTGGAACTTTTAGAGTTTGCTGCATTATAAAATAATTAGGAAAAAGTTTAGTTATAAAGAAATAGTATTTCCTACTGTACATGAGATAATATGTTTTACTACCCTCATGCTTCTAAGAGTGTAAAAGTTACCTTTAACTTTAAGATACATGTAAAATAACATAAAAGTAAAATACTGACTTATGGCAAGAGATAGTTTGTGTTAAAAACAGTTCATGTAGTGACTGTAATAGAAGTTAAATTTTACATATCTATGCCTTTGAGTTAAGTTTGCGCAAACCTTGACAGTGGGAGAATCTTGCTCTAGAAAATTATACTTAACTACACATAACTCACCTTCCCAGGTGGTAAAGAATCTGCCTGCCATTGTAGGAGACTCAGGTTCAATCCCTGGATCGGGAAGATCCCCTAGAGGAGGAAATGGCAACCTGCTCCCGTAATCCTGCCTGAAAATCCCATGGACAGAAGAGCCTGGAGGGCTACAGTTCATAGGGTCGCAAAGAGCCAGACATAACTGAGTGACTAAGCATAATAATGTACTTCATGTAACAAATAGACTACCTAGGTGGTAAAGAATCTGCCTGCCATTGTAGGAGACTCAGGTTCAATCCCTGGATCGGGAAGATCCCCTGGAGGAGGAAATGGCAACCTGCTCCAGTAATCCTGCCTGAAAATCCCATGGACAGAAGAGCCTGGAGGGCTACAGTTCATAGGGTTGTAAAGAGCCAGACATAACTGAGTGACTAAGCATAATAATGTACTTCATGTAACAAATAGACTACCTAGTGTTTTGCCTTAAGTTTCAAATTTGAAATAAGCTATTATTGTTACTTAAGTTCTATTGACTATATATGTCTATAATACAGTACATGTTTTGTGCAAAAACTGCCATATAAATTATTTTTGAAAGGTCAAGAATGAAGTGCAATTCTGGGACATCAGACAACATCAGAAGATGAGAGCCTGATAGACCTGACTATAGCCTTTCCCTTCAGTTATGTTCCATTTCTCTCTCAGAACTGTTTGCTAGTCAGTTGCAATTCTTTGACTTGTTCCTTGAAAGACTGTGTGTGTCATTTCTGAATGAAAGCTGTTGAGAAAAAGAAATACTGTTTTGACCTGAGTATATCTAGTACTTTTCATGCTCTCCACTTCCATGAAAGAGGCATCCATAAAGACTCCTAAAACTGAGAGCTAAGAAAATCTCCACTTCAGAGATTGACTGAGCAAGGTAGAGATTGGCTCCTGCCGAATTTGGGGCCACAGAGATTTTAAGAAACAAATGCTGTTACCCATCTTTGGTGATTAAAATTCTGTAGAACTAAGTCTTAAAAGTCCTCAGTCAGAATTACACTTTGCTTTTATCTGCGTATAATGCTGTTACAGTTGATTGAAAATAGGCAATAGAGAAGGAAGACTGCTTACTAGTAGTTTATTATCCTGTTAGAGAATAAAATTTTGCTTTCTGGGTTTTTAGGTAGCCTAGGCTTATCAAATAGCTCTAATCTGTTTTGGTTTTTTTCTCATTCCCTGCCCCATCTCTTATTTTAGGTTTTCAAAACAAAAATAGAGTTGCAATCTTGGCAGAACTGGACAAAGAAAAAAGAAAGTTACTAATGCAGAACCAATCTTCAACAAATCATCCTGGAGCTAGGTATAGAAGAATAATCTGGTTTTTATGTTTAGTGATACAAAAAGCATCTTGGACAGAATTAAAATTGGTTGGCAGTGATTTGTTTCTTTAACATTGGAATTTAACATGTCATGTTTTATTTCCTAGTTGGATTTGAAAAAATTAGATTTTAAAAAAATTGATTCTATTTTAAATATTTTCATTCTAATCAGAATATTTAATTTTCCTCTATAGGCTACTTGCAAAAAAAGAAAAGAGTTTTGTGTTTTTCGGTTGTTGTTATTCATGAAATTATTGTTTATGTCCCACTTTTTAAGCATTATGCCAAGTAGGTAAAATTGAGGTAGTTTAATGATCTTTATTTCATTCTGCCATCTTAAATCTCTTCCCTGACACCCATTATTCCATTCAGCCACCACCCTAACTTCCCTCTTTCTCTTTCAGGCATATCTCTTAGGAGTTGTCTGTACCTACCCATCTCTGCGCTCTCACTTACTGACTCCTTAGCCCACAACAGTCTGACTTCCAGGCCTCCCCTCCCTAGCCCCAAAGAATGGATTGGAGCCCAGGTCACTTGGCAACTTTCTTGTGGCTAAATCTGATGAACCAAAGTCCTTTTCTTGTTAGACTGCTTAGCATTATTTGAAACCACTGATTTCTTCCTTTTCAAAAAATGGAGATGTAGTTACTGTACAATATTATGTTAGCTACAAGTTTACTGCATAATGATTTGACATCTGCATATATTGTGATCTGATCACTACAGTAAGTAACCATCTGTCCCTACACAAAGTCATTACAACATTGTTGATCACGTTTCTTATGCTGCATATTACATTCCTGTGACCTCTTTGTTTTCTAAGGGGTTGGTGCCTCTTAATCCCCTTTACCTGTTTCTCCCACCTCACACCCCTCCCCTCTGTTAACCACCTGTTTATCTGTGAGTCTGTTTTCTTTTTTTATTACTGGTTAATTTTTTTGTTTTGATTTTTATGGCATATACTTGATATACAATGTTGTGTTAGATTCAGGTATATAGAAGTCTGTTTTCATTTTGTTTTTTAGATTCTACATATAAGTGAGCTCCTACGTTATTTGCCGTCACAGATGACAAGCTTTTTGTTTTTTTTATTCCATTGTATACAGCTGCCTCCTCCTTACTCCTCTTGGCTTCCATTCATTCACTGTTACACCGTCGTGGTGTCTGTCCACTGCCTGTCTCTTGAATGCTGTATTCCTCCGAGTTCTGCTCTAGACCCAGTTGCCCAGTCTGCGTCTTTTCACGGGACAGTTGCGTCCACTCTCACAGCCTGTTATTTATGTGCCGATACCTTTCACACGCTTACATCTCTAGCCCATTCCTCTCTCAAGTACCAGACTGCCTCCTGGACATCTGCACGTTGATGTCCTACAGGCATTTCACACTTGGTGTGTTTCATACTGAACTCGTCTCCCCTCTCTACCTGCTTAGTATTCTTGGCTTACCTGTTGCCAGGAGTGGTACCGATCTACTAGTAATCAGAGTCAGAAATGTGAACTTTAATTGTTTATTATTCCCTCTCACTTCTTTCTCCAAGCATCTGTCATCCTCTTCTGTTTAATTTCCTGGCCTAGGAATCGACTTTCTTGATTTCTTTCACGAGGCTGTACATGCCCTGGTACCTGCCTTCCTTCCTAGACTCATGTTTTGACAACCCACTTCTCCCCTCTCCAGACCTCCAGGCCTACTGAACCATAAATTTCTTCGAATGTGTCAGGTTTGAACCCTGCCTTCGTATGCTCTACCATCTGCTTGAAATAGTCAGCTCTTTGGTTTTCATCATAAATGTAACTTTGTGATAGATCAGAGTACCTCAAATCAGTTTGAAAGCAGAAGACCATAAATCATTGATAAAAAGGAGATAATCTGAAGCACTAATAAATAATATGGGCTTTTCCTTATAAATTAATGTAAACAGTGGAAGAAGGGGAAAAGACTTATTCAGGAAGATGTTTTGTTTTTTAAATAATCCCTATATAGAATATCTAATGAAAAATGTGATTCAGAAGTAAAGGAGTCTCTAAATAGTCAAGTAACTAAGATTCTCATTTTAGCATTGCGCTCTCGAGACCCGCCCTCAACAAGGACTTCCGGGACCACGCTGAGCAGCAGCATATTGCAGCCCAGCAGAAGGCAGCTTTGCAGGTGAGAAAAGTGTGACTGACATTCTTGTCTCACCGGAGGTTTCCCGGGGCTTGGAAACCAGCACAGTTCTTATTTGTATTTCACAGGAGCACTATCAATATAAATGTTCCGTACATAATTACAGTGGTTGCTGGTGTTCAGTTGTGCCCAGGGATCTGAAGGACCAGTGCAGGAGTGATGAAAGTTTCTGTTATGTTGTCGCCGTGGTCATCATTGATTTCTTGCCATATCTGGCAAGAGACTGCTTGTGCATAAAAGAGTGTAGGATATCTGGATGGCCTGAATGAACTCAAGAAGCTGAACTGGCTGGCTAGTTTAATAATACATATATATTTTTCAAATTGGTCATGCTGTTATGTCCTTTGATAGTCTGATTTATTGTTGCTTGGATTCTTTTTTTAATGGTCAGCATATCTCTTTTGAGTGGTGCTAGTGGTAAAGAACCCACCGCCAATGCAGGAGACATGAGATACACAGGTTCAGTCCCTGGGTTGGGAAGATCCTCCGGAGGAGGGCATGGCAACCCACTCCAGCATTCTTGCCTGGAGAATCTCATGGACAGAGGCGCCTGGTGGGCTGTAGTCTGTAGGGCGCAAAAAGTTGGACACGACTGAGCAAGACTTAATTCTTAATATGGAAATCTGACAACCCATCATCTTTAAAAAATTGACTGTGATGAACAGTTTTAGTATTTCATTGATCTTGGATAAGTTAAGGTTCTCAGAGACCTTGGACAAGACACCTTTACTGATGCTTTTAAGCCTTAGAATCTCAGAATTGCAAGGGACATTACATTAAAGATCATCTCCCTTTAGACCACCTATAAACAGTCCTTTGTTTAGTGACAAAGGACATCACTGGTGGTTTTGTTATTTACATTTCAGCATTCTCTACAAAATGTTGGCATCTTGATCAGTAATCAGCTGCCTTCCCCCTTCTCCTTGCAGCTTCTGCCCTTCTTTCTCACTCTCCTGCTTTATTGACCAAGAGCAGAGCACTCTGGGACCTTGTTGCTAGTTTTCCTCCCCACTTCCAGGAACCAAGTAATTCACGTCTTTGACTCAATTATTGACTGGTGAGAACCACGAGGAAGAGAGCAGGGAGGATAAATTAGTACCTGGTACAACTTGTTAATGTGAATTCTTTATTATAGATCTTCTGCGTATTTAAACAAAATTAGCATTAGCAGAACTGGCTTTTAAAACAAATTTGGTCTTAAGCACTCAGAAAGGGTAAGTAATATTAATGCTTTGGTTGAAGAACTGTGACTCTGAATAACTAAATTGCCTCTTTTTCTTTTTTTAAAACTTTCCTAGCATGCACATGCACATTCATCGGGATACTTCATAACTCAAGATTCTGCATTTGGGAATCTCATTCTTCCTGTTTTACCTCGCCTTGACCCAGAATGAAGAAAAGATTTGTAACGGCAGTGACTTTGTAATATCAAATGCCAAAGCTACTATCATTCAGTGCTATACAAACTGTAACTTTGAGAATTTTGGTGGACTTTTTTTTATATGTTTTGTTTCTTTAAAAGAAAAATATGTGTAAGTGAAAGCAAAAAAAGGAGACTGACCAGGATGATGAAAGCTCTGGAAGCTGTATTATCTGGAACTGATGCTGCTGCTCAGGACTATAATCTGTGTGTAAAGCAGTTTGATTTTTAATTCTGAATCAGACCCCAGATTGGATGTGGTCACATAACCCACCTTCCAAACTAGTTGGACTGAATATATCATGTCTACAGTAGAGTTTCAAGAACCATTTAAAGTACTTTATAAACAAATGAGGGCGCTGTTTAAAAATGTGAACCAATAGGCTTAAGTTACATTCGCTTTTGCTGTTTATAGAACTGATATCAGTGTACCTTTTGTATTTATAGCCATCATATCCTAAAATATCCTTTAACTGGTAACTAGTTTCCCTATTCTCAATTTTAAAAGAAAACCCAAGATGTGAGTAAGTTACCAGCCAGTCGTAAATAGCTTTTATAAACCTATGCCACTGTAAATTATGTGACTAAATGCTATTAAAAACAGTAAGAAATATAGCTTTGAATTTTGTACATGCTCTTACTTAGTGTTACTACATAAATGGTGTGCCTGAAGAGCTTTATTGCCCATTTTTGCTCTAATTAGAAACGAAGTTGAGCCCCTTTTCAGTTAAAGAGGAAAGAACTAGGTAAAGCAAGTTTCTCAACATGATGCATCTTTGAACAGAATCCAGATGCTTACTTAAATATGCAGTCCCCACAACTGACCTTAGTCCTATGGAATTAGTGTCTCCAATTCAAAATAAAGTCTGAAAACCATGGGCTAGAGAATTCAGTGTTCATGATATCTAAAAATCTATACATATGTAGGTCCCTGAACCTTAGAGGTAATTGAGCTAATGGTATTTTTTTTTTGTTTTACTTTTAATAGGATTGAAATTATGTTTTACACTGTATCACATATACAGTATTTTTTATAACTGACCTCATCTTGGCCTTAAGTCCCCATCCTGTCTGGTGGTAGGATAAGATCTTAAACTGGAAGTTACAGTTTGAGTGAAGAATTAGAAAAAGTTCGTGTCCCTTTTTGAACAGATTCTCCTTCCTTCCCTTAGGTATTTGTTCCATACACTCAGCCCCTCTCACCCTGTACAAAGCAGGAGTGGACAGTTCTAGATACGGCTGTGCCATTTAGGTTCTCTCTGTTGAGAATGGGGACTGGTTTTCCTCATTTGCATGAGTTGGCAGCTGTCCCCGTTTTAATGGTCACCGGTACAGCAAAGGTGCCCTTTCTCCCACTGCTGGCGAGCACCCAGGCCTTTGCCCCTGCCTGTCCAGGTTCACGCAGCTAGCCTTGGCCCCCCTTTTCTTGAATCGATGTAAGTTACTCTTCTGTGCAATCCCTGAGCTACTGGCATCATTCTAAATCTACTGATGCTAAGGATATAACATTTCTGGATTGAACAGTTTTTATACTATTGATGCTTCTACCAAACTTAACTTTTATAACCTGGGTGAAAAGATCTTTTTCCAAGTGGTATCTTTTCTGGTCTCAGCCCTTTAAATAGATATCACCTAAACATCTGAATCTCAGTCCTGACTAGTAAGCACTTTCTCCACCCCTTTCCTTACAAATTCAGTTCAGTTTCACATGTATTTACTAATGCCTGCTCTGTAAGGCACTGTGCTTTTAAGGGGAAGAGACAAGTTAAGACCTGCTCTTAAGCCGCAGTGCAGAGGAGCCTGCTCTGGTGCAGCAGCAAGGAAGCAGCGTCCAGTGCGGGGCCTGGGAGCGGCCAACCCTGAGCACACGCAGTCCAGTCAGGCCTAGAAGTTACTAATGCGGTCTTCCCTGGCAGGCAGAGAAGGTCTGCAGGCAGAGCTCAGGATTTCACCATCAAAGCAGGGACTGCTACAGCAGTGAGGACTGCAGAGGATAATGGGGAGGGTGGCCGTGGGCTCCAGTGGTGCTTCCCTCAGGTTGCAGGTGTGGTCTTAAGACTTACCTGTCGCTCTGTCTCCTCTGTAAAAGGGAACAATACACACACTGCCTGATTCATAACTTACCTAGACCAGTGTTTGTCAGAGTGCAGGTCTCAATACATTACCAAGTTGAGAGGCCAGCTAAATGGCTGCATGGGGTGTGGCCCTTTTTTTTTTTTTAATAGAAAATATCAGAGTACACGGCATGTAGAAATAGGGGTTTTGGTTCACGAATCTTCCTTTTCTGTGCGTTTGTGAGTTTACTTACTTTATCATGTGCTCCAGCTGCCTGTAAGGTCTTGGACGGCAAGGGCGTTTGTTCTTCCTGCCTGTTTACTACTGTATTCTGCTGAGAATAGTATTTGGCATATAGCAGGTGGTCAGTACTTGATGAAGGAATGAATGAATATGACCTGGATTTTATGAGTCATGGCAAAAATGTTTTGAAAGCCACTTCTAAATAATACAGATGATAGTGCTTTGTATGACTCTGGAATAAAAACCGAAATGACTCAATAATTTCAAAGGCTGATTTTTTTCCTGAAAAATTTATAAGCCGTCTCATTAAGTTGTCTTAGGTCTTTGCTTTATTTTGACAATAAAAACTCAACCTTGCTATGCATTTAAGGCCCGTTGAGGCAAATGTTTTGGCAGATATGGTTACATTCAGAAATGGAAAATCAACAGGACATCAGTTCGTTAGTGCAGTTGGTGCCCCTAATTGGAATCCCTTCAGCTGGCATGAGCCTCTTTTCAGGAGCATTAACTCCAACAGTGTTTATTCACTGCTGCTTCCTCACCCTGTGTGCACAGTAACTAGTATGCAGTAGACACCCACAACTTTTTAAATGAGCAAATACAGAATGAACAGAATGAATTGTGCTGGAGAAGACTCTTGAGAGTCCCTTGGACAGCAAGGAGATCAAACCAGTCAATCCTAAAAGAAATCAACCCTGAATACTCACTGGAAGGACTGAAGCTGAAGCTCCAGTACTTTGGCCACCTGATGTGAAGAACTGACTCACTGGAAAAGACCCGGATGCTGGGTAAGATTGAGGGCAGGAGGAGAAGACAGCCTCAGAGGATGAGATGGTTAGATAGCATTACTGACTCAATGGACATGAGTTTGAGCAAACTTGAGAGAGTGAAGAACAGGGAAGCCTGGCATGCTGCAGTCCATGGGGTTGCAAAGAGATACGACTCAGGAACTGAACAACAACGAAAGAATGACCATGGATGGAGGAGGAGGACTTCACTGTCCTCAAGAATCTGACAGTTTAGAGCAGGCGACACTAGTAGCAAAGGCTAACAGCACATCAGTGGTGAAGAAGGGATGAGTACAGGAGCGTGGAAGGACTAGTGCAGGCTCCTTCCGAGGACAGTCATTTGAGATGAGAGATTCAGCCAGGAGTGGTGGTAGACCAACATTCACAGCACAGGAAAAACCTGCACAAAGGCAGGCAGGAGAGCTGGTGTAGAGGGCATTCTGAAGCAACCAAAAGTCCGGTTTGGTTGGATTTGTATGGACAGATTTGGATAAATTGGTTCAGTTCAGTCGCTCAGTCGTGTCTGACTCTGCGACCCCGTGAACTGCATCACACCAGGCCTCCCTGTCCATCACCAACTCCTGGAGTTCACTCAAACTCATGTCCATTGAGTCGTTGATGCCATCCAACCATCTCATCCTCTGTCGTCCCCTTCTGCCTTCAGTCTTTCCCAGCATCAGGGTCTTTTCAAATAAGTAAGCTCTTCACATCAGGTGGCCAAAGTATTGGAGTTTCAGCTTCAACATCAGTCCTTCCAATGAACACCCAGGACTGATCTTTAGGATGGACTGGTTGGATCTTCTTGCAGTCCAAGTGACTCTCAAGAGTCTTCTCCAACACCACAGTTCAAAAGCATCAATTCTTCAGCACTCAGCTTTCTTTATAGTCCAACTCACATCCATACGTGACCACTGGAAAAATTGGTAGACAGCAATCATTAGAAATGAGGCCAAATACAGGCCGTACTCTTTCTAGAGAGTCTGGAATTCCAGGGTGAGGCAAGTGTCTCTAGCCTGACGTAAAACAGCTGGGAGCAAGTGAACATTTTTGAGCACAGACAGGTACAGAGATGAACCAATTAGGCCCTAATCAGCTCTGGGGAAAGGGGAACTAGAGGAATATTTACTCTCAATTTCTACTGAGAATTCAGACAGGTGTGCTCTTGTTACATCCATGCCTCAGCTCTAGTCCCATCCAGCTCTGCTCTCTTCTGTTTAGTTCTTGGTCCTTAACCCAAATTTCTTGATTCCTCACCTCCTTCCACCCTCATCTGCCTTTCTTCCCTCCCACAGCTCTTTTAGAGTGCTACCTCCAAGAACCTTTAAGAAAGAAAAAGCAAGGCATCCTTGCACAGTATTCATTCAACCTGCATGACGGCTCAGCTCACGAGTAGACATTCTTAGTCATCTACTTGCTCCCCCTTCCTGATAGTGTGAGCATGCTCAGTCGCTCAGGCATGTCCAACTCTGCGACCCTACGGACTGTAGCCTTCCAGGCTCCTCTGTCCATGAGATTCTCCAAGCAAGAATACTGCAGTGGGTTACCATCTACACCAGGGGATCTTCCCAACCCAGGGATTGAACCTGCGTCCCCTGTGTCTCCTACATTGCCAGGCGGATTCTTTACCACCAAGTCACCTGGAAACCCCATCTTCCTAACAATGCTCAGATTTTATTCAGCATGGCCCTTCCCCACTACCGGCAATATGCTGACTGTCTCAGCAACAGGTGGGCCTTACATGCTCCGAACTGATCAAGACCACTCCCTTTCGCCAGAGCTAGTCGACACACGGCATCTCACAGACCGTGAGAACTAGTGCAAGTTACCCAAATTCAACCCCAGTGAGACTGCTGGAGAGCGTTGCTGGGTGTATAGAGATGCGTTTGCATTTTTCTGAGACTGCTACTAAAAGGGAGTCATTCTAGATGTGTAAAAGGAAATTATGTATTTTTTTCCCGAGTGTTCCTGGCAGCCACCATGTGACCATGAGGTGAAACCAGTGTTAGAATGAAGCCACCACCATAAAAGGTGCAACAGAGAAACATAAAGAAACTGGGTCCTTGAGGACATAACTGCACAGCTGAGTCAGTTCCTAAAGTGCTGCCCTTCCTCTTTGGAAGGGAATGTATGGGGGTAATCAGCTCTCGTTATTGTTCAAGCTAGATTAAAGCAGCTATCTAAACACAGATGTGGAAAATTCTTCAAGAGATGGGAATATCAGACCACCTGACCTGCCTCCTGAGAAATTCTCACTCACTTGACGTCACTCGGGACTGAAAGATGCAAATAAACCGGGGCATCCTGGGAATGGAAGTTCGGGGGCCGCCCCGGAACTGGCTCCGAGCGGTCCTAGCGACCGCATACTGAAAGTCGAGATTTCCGGCCAAGAGCACGAGATTTTGTGTGGGGAAAGTGAGAGCGTCGCGCGGAGGGGTGCCTAGGGGCTCCAGAGGCTGCAGGCCTCCCCTGTCAGTCCCAGCCCTCAGCCCTTCCTCCAGCGTTCTTCAGGCCTCCTGTGCCTGGTCTTGCATCGGGCCAGGGAGGGAGGGACCAGCGTCACAAGTGGGAGATGCAGGCTTCCAGTCCACGGGTGTTGGGGAAGGCTTGGAGGGCTCCCTGGAGGCGGTGACTCGAAGTAGAACCCTAAAGGCCAGATTCATTCATTCACTGAACAAGTATTTGTAGGCGCCTGATGGACAGGGAGGCCTGGCATGCTGTAGTCCGTGGGGGTCGCAAAGAGTCGGACACGGCTGAGCGACTGAACTGAACTGAGTATGCCCGGCTTTCGGGGCCTTACGGCCCTCGTGTTGATGATTTGTGCAAAAATAAGGCGCTTAGTTAACACGAGGGATGCCAACCACACTGGAGTTCGGGATCCTGGGGTCTTGGCCAACAACCAGCGTTTGCGCCCGTGCACGGTCTGTAGCCCCCGCCTCATGACCACCCCCTCCCCCCCGCGCCCCACACGCAGACACCCAAATCGGTGCAGTCACGGCCTGGGCACGCGCCCGTCCAGCTTCTGCACAATAAGTAGGCGCCTAACACTCAGGACACACCCTCGGGCCCGGCACGGCCCGCACGCCCGGCCGAGCGCGGCGGAAGCGGTGCGGGACTACATCTCCCAGCATGCCGCCCGCGGCCCGGAGCGAGGCGAGGCTCGGTGAGTCAGAGCCGCACAGTAAATATTTGTATTAGCCGGAGCCGGCTCGCTAATGGTGGACGCGTGAGGCGGAGAAGAGCGCCGTGGCGGGAGGCTGGAGCGGGCAGGCGCGGCGGCGCCATGTCCGTGTGCAGACACCCAAATCGGTGCAGTCACGGCCTGGGCACGCGCCCGTCCAGCTTCTGCACAATAAGTAGGCGCCTAACACTCAGGACACACCCTCGGGCCCGGCACGGCCCGCACGCCCGGCCGAGCGCGGCGGAAGCGGTGCGGGACTACATCTCCCAGCATGCCGCCCGCGGCCCGGAGCGAGGCGAGGCTCGGTGAGTCAGAGCCGCACAGTAAATATTTGTATTAGCCGGAGCCGGCTCGCTAATGGTGGACGCGTGAGGCGGAGAAGAGCGCCGTGGCGGGAGGCTGGAGCGGGCAGGCGGCGGCGGCGCCATGTCCGTGAACATGGACGAGCTCAAGCACCAGGTCATGATCAACCAGTTCGTGCTGACGGCCGGCTGCGCGGCCGACCAGGCGAAGCAGTTGCTGCAGGCGGCCCACTGGCAGTTCGAGGTAGGCAGCCGGGGCCGGGCGGGGACTCGGGGCGCGGGGTGTCCGTCCCGCGTGGCGGCGCGTGCTGTGGGGCGTGTGCGGGCGGGTGTGGACACGTGCCGCGGCGCGCTCCGCCGGGGCCGGGCCCGCGCTCTCGGCCCCGGTGTCCCGGCGGCCGCGCGCCCCTGCGTCTGGGCTCCGGCGCGCACACGCGGCGTGCGGGTCAGGCCCAGCGGCGCGGCCGCGACTACGCGGCCCCCGGAAACGCCGCCCGCGCGGGGTGGGCGGGAGGGGCGGCCTGCCCTCGCCGGGTCCGGAATTCCCGCCCCCCCACCGCCCAGATTCCCCGGGCGATCGGGTTCCGGGGACCCCCTTTTTTGTTCGGTAACGGCCAGGGCGGGGCGGCGTTGAGGCCCCGACGGACAGTCGGCCCGGCAGCCGGAAGGACGCCCGTGGCCTGGGCCGAACTGGGCCCGCGCCGCCCCCGCCTTGGAAGCCCTGAGTCCGCGGGTGGAGCCGTCCGGTGTGTGTGGGTCTGAAGGTCTGGGTGCCCGGTGGGCAGCTCGGCGGCGCGTGTCCACGTACTTGTGCATTTGTATTTACGCACGCGCCACGCTACGTGTGGGCATGTTGGCGTCTGTGTGTGTAAACACTCAGTCCAGCCCGCGGCGCGGGTGCGGGCTGTATGCGCTCCGTGTACGCACAGGTCACCGTTTTGCAGACGGTACTCAGGCATGTATACACACTGGTGTCCAGGTGGTGTGTCAGAGCCCCATACGACAGCTAAGGGTGTGATCTGTGTACCCCGCTCCGGAGGCGTATTCAGGTGCCCTCCTGGGCTGGCTGCCTAATCTTCCTGCACAGCGCCCGGCTTGGTGTACACGGTTCAATGGCTTTCGGCCAGCTGGGCGGGAGGTGGGGCTGTCCCAGCCTGGCCCCCACCTCCCCAGGCCTCCCTGACCCATAGAGCACTACTGCCCAGGGCTTGTGCTGCCAAAAGGCCACCTGGCCTTCCCAACTCAGCTGCCCCAGAAATAACCCGGGATGGTATCTAGGGAGGAGGCCAGAGCCCCTTGAGCTCCACCCCTCACAGGTGTAAGGTCACGTCTCAGTCTACAGAGTCTGTGCCCAGCCTGGGCTGGGGAGCCTGGTTTCTACATGGGAAGGCAGCTCAGGGAAGGTACTCCCGGCCAGAGGAGGGACGGAGCCTGGGGGCTGTGGAGTTCAGCTTCCTGGGGGGTGGGACAGAGATCATAATTCCTGCCCCAAGGTTGGGACAGTTTGGGGAGGCAGTGGCCTGTCCACTCAAAGGAATCCTTGCTCACTTTCCCACCAGAGATCTCAGGGGGAACCTGAGAGCTAATCCTGGGGTGGTCCTCAAATCACAAGATGGGACACTGATCGCTCTCTCTTGGGCAGGTCCCACCCTGTGGCCTCAGTTTCCTTTGCTGTACCTGGGGGCCGTGAGCTGTGAGCTGACCTCCGAGGAGTGCATGGGCAGCCCCCCTTCCCAGCCCGGCAGCCCCACCCTGCAGGAAGCTTCCAAATCTAGAGCTGGATGTGGCAAAACTTGCAAAACCACATTCATGGCAGTTTGCTGGAGTCCCACATCTGCATACACATCCCCCCTCGGGCTGGGCGGGCAGGTGTCCGGTGGGAAGCGGCCCTGCCCACAGAGCCTGGCACAGGCCGGCAGTCGCTCAGGGTTGGTGTCCCCTGGTCACTGGAATTGAAAATGTATCTTTGAAGATTAAAATGCCTGGGGAAACTCTGACTTCAGGACGGGCAGGAACAGCTTGCAGACTGGGTGGCTTTGATGGCCCCCACAGTACAAGTCTTGGGCTCCCCGAATCTCAGCTTCACCATGTGTAAAGTGGGGACGTGGTCAGTAGGGATGTGAACATCCAACCCTTAGGTCTTCCCGGGAGTGAGTGGGGTTCCTTGCTTCCACCCCCAGCTGGCAGCCACTTGGGCTGAGGGCTGGCCCAGCAGGAGGCCTGTTTTTGGGTCTTACTCTCTGTGATTGAGGTGTTAATGGGGACAAAAGGCTGCTGGGGGAGGGGGACCTGTGTGCTTTAAGTTTGGGGGTGCTCTAGGAAGGCAGGAAAAGGGCAACCGCCTCTTCCTGGAATCATACACTGCAGCTGCCTGTGGAGCTGCCGCTGAGGGAGGAGTGAGTTGGTGTCCCTTGGGGCTCCTGGCCTGGGAGGTGTCACAAGGAGGTGCTTAGAGACGGAGGCATTCTCCCCCGCCCCCAGCTCCCACACCCCTGTTTGGGGACGTTGGGGTAGGGCGTCTCCAGCAGGAAATTCCCAGAATAATTCATTTGAATTTACTCTAGTAATAAAACCCCTAGGGTAAGCCTAGGAGCCAGGCTGGGTTTCTGGGTGTGTTGGGAGTGGGGGAGGGGGCCGACAGCCCTGGGCCGCGGTGGGCGGGGAGCCCGAGGGGGGCAGCATGGAGGGCAGAGATGCCCGCAGACCCTTCACATACTTGACGGGCTCCCTCACCCTGCACTTTTGCAAGAGCAGCCAGTTCCCTTATTTTCCTGGATGCCTGTCCTGCGAGGGACTGAACCAGGACACAGCAGTGCTGGAGGCCACCGCCCTGGGGCCCCTCCCCCCAGCCCCCCAGGGCCACTTGAGGAGCGGCTGCCACCCCCTTCCCCACCCGCTTCTCACAGTCCTGGGCACGAACCCCACTGCAGCCTTCCTCTTGCTCCACCAGTTTGCAGGAGGCTCAGACGACTAGATAGGAGTGCAAAACCCACAGCACGCTTCTTAATCCTGCCCCGGGGACCTCAGGTGCACTGCTGCCAGGGAGGGAGGCTACCACCTCCTAGTCCAGTGTCCCTTTGGTGCAGAAGGAGAAACCGAGAGGCAGGGCAGGGCCAGGCCCCTTGGCTAGCCCAGGAGAAGAACGGTGGGTTACAGGCTCTCAACATCAGGCTGCCTTTGCCATCCTCTGGTTCATAGACAAGGAAACTGAAACTCAGAAAGGAGTAAGGACTTGCCACCCATGGAGTTGGTGACCATAGGGCCAGAGTCTCCTGGAGCCCTTTCCCCATGAGACAGGCCCTCATGTCACTCATGGTGACGAAACCAGGTAAGCTGGAAGCACCTGGCAGCCAGCTTGCAGGCAGTGTCCAGAGGGTGCTCCCTGCCCACCAGCCCAGGGCTCCACAGCACCTCTCTGGGTGGTGCCTAGAGTGGAGGAAGGCCAGGCCAGGACCACTGGGGTCCTGAGGGTAAGCGTGGGCCTTTTTTCCTATAGACGGCCCTCAGCGCCTTTTTCCAAGAGACCAACATCCCCTACAGCCACCATCACCACCAGATGGTAAGTGTTCCTTGCAGCCCCAGGGGCATCCCTGCGGGACTCTACTGGGGGGTGGGGGGTAGCCGCCTAGGCCTGAGGAAGGAGCCGCTGGGAGGGACTCCTGGGAGCCGGGCAGCAAGCAGCGTGGGCCTGCCCACGTGGGCATCGCTCCGCTCACCTGTGAGCTCCAGACGGGGGACTGCCCCGGGGTGGGGTGCACTGGGGAAGGGCCCCTTCTGGAAGGGGCACTCACCCCCCTCCCTCTTCCCCCCACAGA